>OVBJ01003350.1:0-12546 GCA_900406535.1 Noccaea bulbosa
TCGGTCTAAGATTCAAATATTTCGAAGAAAGTGTATAAAAAGCTTCTAAGTATCTAGTGTCGATCGACACCAATTGATAGTGTCGATCGACACTGGTTATCGAGTTCGATTCCGGTTTAAGTCGATCGATTTGGGAAATTGGAGTTGGTTTGGGTCGGGGTGTCGACCGACACCAGGGGGTGGTGTCGATCGACACCAGCTTCAGGAAAACCGACCGGTTCGATTTAAGTGGGCTGATTTGGACGGTTTTGGGCTTGGAAACCCTATTTCACGTGTTAAGTCACTGTAGCCGCTCGGGAAAAGGTCACTTTATCGTTTTCTGAGTTCTGAGAGAGGAGAGAGGGGAATCTGGTGTTTTTGGGGAGTTTCTGGAGCAGATTTGTTGTTGATTCTCACCGTTCATCTCCTTTCCTTCCTTCAGTTAGATCTAAGGTGAGTGCGTGACTGTAGGTCCGTCTCACTAGAGTTTCTGTGATTTTCTGAGTTTTAGGATTGTTGTTCTTGGTGTTCATGAGTTGTTCTTCGAGTCTTTGGTTGAATGATTCGTTTTGGGGCTTTGAAAACCCCAGATCCGTGTTTGTGTTGAACTGCATCGTTTTTGGAATTTTGGGTCGCGGGTCAGTGTCAATCGACACTGAGAGGTCCGTGTCGAGCGACACCTGCCTGGTGTCGATCGACACCGAACCTGGGTGACGATCGACACNGTTGACTTATATGGCCTGTAGACAGGATGATCCACTCACTGGGCATTTATGATAATACTCACGCAACTCTATCCCAATGTGTTGCAGGTAACAGAAATGTTCTTCCGCGGAAAGAGACCGAGAGAAGAGGCTGAGGAAGAGTTTAGGAATTTGGTGTTAACTCTCATCATGTGGTTGATCATGCATGAGAATTAGGAAGATAGTTTCATTTTAATAATGTAGCAAACCTGGTATTTTAATTACTAGAGTTTACTGATTTATTCATTTATTGGTTATTGGTTTATTTGGTTATTTGTTGAACTGGAATTTATTTGATTTAATTTATTGATTCTTTCGAGAACTTCCGCATTGTTTTAATTTTTTAAAAAAAAAGTCTGGTTGTTTCATTTTGGTATCAGAGCCTATACAGTTTTAGGATTGTTAGAGTTTGTTGAAACTGGACTATGTGTTTACTTGCTAAAGTATGATTAGTCAGTTAGTGGTCTAGTCTCAGCCTCTCGGTCTTCCAGCTTTCCGCGGTAAGTGAGTTTGGATATCTGGTCTAGTGTTTTGTTTTTTGTGCTGACCTTGCTTGTTTCTGTACTTGTGGCAAGTGCAGAGACATGGACGGTCTTCGTAGTCGCGGTNTGAGAACTTCGGCATTGTTTTAATTTAAAAAAAAAAAAAAAAAGTCTGGTTGTTTCAGTTGTACTTCAGAAGACGGAATTGTTCATTGCAAAATATTCATTGTAACATTTCTAATAATTTGTAATGGTATAATAAATCAAGTGAAAAAAAATGACAAAATACTTTGTTGTTAACGACTTATCTGGGAAAGCGACCTATTCATACCCCAACTCATTTGAAAGGTCCTGATTCATACCCAAACTTTTGAAGTGTGCTTTTACAGACTCGCACTATTAAAAATCACACTAGGTATCCAAACTTATTAACATTTGGCCAAATCGAACGTTGACTAACTATTTCACTAGTCAACTCTGCATCTGCGTTTACAGACATAACTCATCAGCCA
This sequence comes from Noccaea bulbosa, assembly GCA_900406535.1. Classification (NCBI taxonomy): domain Eukaryota; kingdom Viridiplantae; phylum Streptophyta; class Magnoliopsida; order Brassicales; family Brassicaceae; genus Noccaea; species Noccaea bulbosa. The sequence goes on from OVBJ01003350.1 coordinate 1,717, forward strand.
AGTAATCTGTCCTGTTGGAATGGACATCTTAAAACGAGATAATAAAGACCTCTAAACGTTCATCAAAATCAAATTTTAGTTTGATTTTCTTTATCCTCAGTATTATTTTTTGGTTTGATTTCGGCTAAATCAAATTTATCTGAAATACTGTATTCAGATCAAATACCTGGTGAATTAAAAAATAGATTCAAAATACATCGATTTAGGTAGCCTGAGCGAAAAAAAACACTCGTCATCTAAATTCTTAGGAATGGAAGATTCACGATGAAAATAAAATTCCTTCTATACACTTATTTTGCCTCTTCTCCAAGCATCCTAAAAAACTATGGGTTTTGTGCTAAAATCTTGTCTTCCTCCTCTTTCAGCACCCTATTATACACTTTTTTTTCGTCGTCTTCAATTTCAAGCTCCCATGGCATGAAGTAGATTGTCAAAGTCTGCTGCTTTATCAGCGATAAAAGCTCACAATTCTTTCTCTAGACCTTCTCTCCTCCTCCGTTCCCGTGATATCTCTAGCTTTCCTCAGTATAAGCTTGCGTTCCTCGCCAACTTCATTTTTTCTGCCAAATTTTTCTTCATCTAATCGCCGGAAATAGCTTCCCTTTGGTCACTCAAACCGCTACTCCCTTATCTCTGCCACTTCTTTGCTACCGCAGCTCAGATTCTTGGCCGGTTACATGGGGGTTTTCTGGTTATTGGGTCAATTTTGATCCTTTAACCGATATAAAATTTTTCTTCTCGGTTAAATTTGATTTAGCCAAAATCAAACCGAAAAATAATATTTAGATAAAAAAAAATCAACTGGAATTTTAATTTTGATGAAACGATGTTGTTTTGAGGTTTTTTTTTTTTATCTCATTATGAGATGTCCATTCCAACAAGGCAGATTATGTGGGTGTTGAATCATATATGTAAACGCAAATGCGGAGTTGACTAGTGAAATAGTTGGTCAACATTCGATTTGGCCAAATGCTAAACAGTTCGGGTACCTATAGTATGGTTTTTAGTAGTGTTACTTCAAAAGTTTGGGTATGAATCAACCTTTCAAACAAGTTCGGGATATGAATTGACCGCTTTTCCGATAACTGAAAATAAAATTTTGTGGTACATCCAGAGTGGGAAAAAAAAAACTTATTGGACTTGTTATCTGATATCTCTAGGCCCAATACCATTTAAAATAGTTAAAGTTGGCAGTTGTTATCAAAGTTAATTCATTCAACTAAAACCAATCTGGAATCAAATACGACCGTTAAAATCTGGATCAAGTCAGAAAATTTTGGTTTTGGATATCGCCATGGTGATGCTATCCCTTGTCTCTTGTTCCGTCTCCCTTTTCTCAACGCCGATTAGTCTCCGGCTTCATTTCCCGCCGGTTACAGCTCTATGTTCCCACGGAAGCTTCCATCTTTCTACATTTCGGACTGAGCTACAGCCATTGCTTGTCAGCGTCTTAAATCGTCGGGAAACAGGTCTCGTTTTCCGATTTAATTGCCTTAGCTCTCCGATTAACGGCGAAATTCAAATGGGTAGGTGAATTTTGGTACCTCTCCGCCTGTATTTGTATGCATGTTTTCTTTGAAGCATATTCGCAAACACTTGTCGTGCGGTATTATCAGCCTGCTGTTTTCTTCTTCCTTTGCAGAGACGGAGACTCTGTTTTCGCTATTCCGAGATATTGGGTTTAAAGAAGAAGAAACGGAGATGATTATGACGAAGAACCCAGATGTAAAGTCGACGTCTTTGGATAAGATCAATGCTCGTGTCGCTTCTCTCAAGTCTCTGAAAATCGATGGCTTCGCGCTTCAGTGTTTGATTGCAAAGTGCCCTACTTTACTGACCTCAGAGGAATTGGATCTCGTTATTACGTTCTTAGTTGACGAGCTCGAAGGAAGGCTTGAGCCTGAGCTAGTGGAACGCTTGCTCGCTGTGGCAGACACATCTTTCTTGCTTAGTTTCATCCAGAAGGTGAGATTGCTTATCCACCATGGGATACCAAAAGAAAAGATCTCTTACGTTTTGAGCAAAGTGTACCTGAACAAACTGCTGTATCAGAAATCGGTGGAAGACATTGAGAGATTGATTAGTTTCTTGGAACCTTTCGGTGGAATCGGTATAATCGCGAGAAGGCCAGTGATTCTCAACAGTGACTTGGACACTCAGTTGATCCCTAGGGTTGAGTTCATCAGGAATCTCAGCGGGGAAGACGATTTCGCCACTGGGACCGTGCTCCGTAGACTCCCTGCGATATTGAGTTACAGCGTTGAGCATATGAACAGCCACGTCGAGTTCCTCAAGTCTTTCGCTGGCTTGACGAGCGAGCAGGTGTTCAAGATTGTTCGCGTGTTCCCTAACGTTATCAGCACCAGCAAAGAGAGGAAGCTCCGGCCGAGGTTAGAGTTTCTGAAAGATTGCGGCTTTGATTCGCCGGGGATCTTCAAGTTCTTGAGCAAAGCGCCGTTGTTTCTAGCTCTATCGGAAGACAACCTCTCGCACAAACTCGGGCTTCTGGTGAAGATTGGATACAAGCATAGAACGAAGGAACTTGCGTTTGCGATGGGAGCTGTGACCAGAACAAGCTCTGACAATATGCAGAGGGTGATTGGGCTTTACTCGAGCTACGGTCTTTCGTTTGAAGACATTCTTGCTATGAGCACAAAGCATCCTCAAGTCCTGCAGTATAATCACACTTCTTTGGAGGAGAAACTCGAGTATTTGATAGAGTACATGGGCCGTGAAGTCGACGAGCTTCTTGCTTTCCCTGCGTTTCTAGGGTATAAGCTTGATGGCAGGATCAAGCACCGGTATGAAGAGAAGTTGAAGAGCAGAGGTGAAAACATGTCTCTTAACAAGCTTTTGACAGTATCAGCTGAAAGATTCTCCAAGTCGTCGGCGGATAGAATTGAGGTGATTTGTTTATGATTTGAGTGAAAAGGAAAAGTTAGTGAACCGAGATTGAGTTTCATTGAGAAGTTACAATAGTTTAAATGCTGAGGGTTTATGTCACAATTTTCCCATTTGGATATATCAAAAGAAAAGTTAGTGAACCGAGATTGATTTGTTTATCTTTCTTTTTGTATATGTTCCTTGATGTTCTTGCTCATGGGTTAGTTAGTGCCTCAGTTTATCGATAAATGTTTCAACAACTTTTGGTTTATTTCTATTGTGTACTCAATTTTCTTGATTTCAAGTTTTCTTAATAAAATTTGAAAACTTCCTAGCTGAAATTTTCATCCATTTTTTCTTCATGACCAAACAACTTACCTAAAGAAAAAAAAAGGAATTATTTGTTTTGACAACAGATAGAATTAGCCAACATACAATTACTAACTCGGAGTTTTTAAAGGCTTATGCCTCTTCTTATGTTTGTTTTTAAACTCTACACAAACTTCAACTTGAATAATACACAATATATCGTGGTATATGAATTTTCTTATTCCGAATTTCCGACTGTCTGGTTCTAAAAAAGAAAAGAATTATATATATATATATATATTTGCTAGAGATTTGAATTTTAGAGGAAGAAAAAAAAAAGAGTTAGTGAAAGAACCAACCTTCTCTCCTTCTAGTACACTTTTTTGACTAGAGATGGTTTTTTTTTTTTTTACCAAGTAACAAAAACCACTTTGGCTTGGGCTTTTTGATTTGTAAAACTTTTCTCTTCGAGCTTTAATCTGCTTTACAGACGAACCGGTAATCCAAAATTCTGAAACGTTCTTATTTCCCCTCGTAAACCGCCGGTCACAATCACCATAGACCAAGCCGAGGCACTCGGTTTTGTGTTAACATGTACATTAGCCATGTCCACGCTCACGCGAGGGCTAGTTCGGGCTCGGTTCTTAGCAGCCAGCAAAAGTTTCTCCTCGGGCCATGTCGCTGAGATTCTATCGAAGAAGTACCGGTTTGTGGCGCTCGAAACGATACCGTTAGCGACGGTTCTGTTATTGGTTGGATCGTTGACAGGTGTTGGAGGGTTATTGGCTGTGAAAAGTTTGCCAGGCCAAGGTGCAGCCACAGAGACGTCTCGACAGTAGAAGTGTTCGTATGAGTTTGTGACTGTGACACGTTTGCTTCTTCCAGCTCGAGAGTCTGACTCGTAGTTCCATACATAGACATTAGAGTCTTCGCTTGCTGATACTAAATATTTCCCGTTTGATGTAAGCGAGGCCGAGATTTGGCTATTCGTGTTGCGAAATCCTAAAAACCAAAATTTGCTTAAAAAACTTAAAAGACAAAAACAGAGAAACAGAAAAACTATAACCTAACTAATTCTTGAATTCTAAGCACGAAGAAGAGAGTTTATAGCTTGGTATTGTTTACCTTTAAACTTGTGAACAAGGTCAACACCATCGACAACACGGGTACGTGAATCTGCAGACGTGACAAGCACTTCCGATGAACTTCCCGCCACGAACTGGTTCATGAAAAATACAGTCAGATAAACCATACAACATTCGAAACAAATTACATACTTCGGTATGTATGATAAAAAGATGATGAGGCTTGTTTTCGCTTTACCTGAAAACCAGTGATTTTCTTGTGATTGGATTTCTTTTTCTTGTTCTTCAGATTGATTTCCTTTCTCTGCTGCAGTTTGTTATCTATATAACCCAAAAGGAAATAATATTTAAGTACAAAAAGACGTGACGGAGAAACAATTTAGACTTCAAAGGAGGAGATAAGTAATAATATACCATGTGTATTGTATAAGCAGCAAGTCCCCTTGTATGAGCCAACCAATGCACCCTTTACAAATCACAAACCAAGAGAGCGGTGAATTGATTTTACCCGAATTCACTTTGTTACTTAGAAAAAAAAACTTGATGGCATACCTGACCATCCGGTGTATAACAGGCAGCTGTGACCATTTCGTGAAGATCATTCCAGTCAACAACTTGATGATCAGAAATGCTCCATAGCCGAACTTTTGCATCCAACGATCCACTGATGAAGTAATTTTCGTCCACGGGATTAAACTGGATGCAAGTCACTGTGTCCAGGAAGCAAAAGCCAGATGAGAGAAATCTTAAGCTACTTAACCGGGATTCATAAATGGCATGAGACTGAGGTTTCGTAAGACAGATATATTGAATATACGAATCTTTCCAGAAACAGAGTTGACCCTTAAAGCGACTAATTTATGCTCCTGATATGCTTAGTTTACTAGAGACTAAGAACAAAAGCTATTTGATGGTGGGGAATAAGAGGCTATATTCGCTCACCATAGTCACTATGTGAGAAGACTTTCAAACATGCCTTGCTAGATAAATCCCATAGACGAACAGTCTTGTCCATTGAAGAGGAAAGCAGGTGCTGGAAACAAAAAACAATGGAAGTGCAAAGTCTTGAATATTAATGGTTTTTTTTTTTTTTTCCAATTATAGCTAATCGAAGGAGATTCTCACATAACAATTAACAAGGCCTGAACTTAGTACTAGCATACAAAAGTTCCCTTCACACAAGCAAAAAAGGTTGCAAATAGGAGAGTAGTACCAACCTGAGACTTCGACCACGAAAGGTCAAGCACATCATCCAAATGCCCTACAAACGAGCACACAGGACTCTCCGAAAGACCAAAGACTGTTTTCGGAACCAGAACATTGTCCAAGCTCACTGATTTTCGACTAAAAGATGCTCTCCCTCTTCTCCTTGGAGACACTGAAGCTGGTTCCGGTGATCCATCTCCCAAAACAAACAAATTTATGCTCCCGTCGTCTTCTTCTTTATCCATCGACAACAGCTCCCCTTTTCTTTCCGACTCAACAACCTTCCAAATATGAATCACACAATCCTCACCAGCACTTGCAAGATACCTCCCATCCAAACTGAACTTAATGCTCCAGATCGACCCTTTATGAGCTTGAATCTCTTGGCTCTTGAAAAGTGCTGTGAGCTCTTTACACGACTTCCCAGACTGCCTAACCTTGACTCTCTCCGGGTCATGAAATGACACATCTCGGCTATCATCAGTTGCAGAGCTAAACCTACGGCCTCCTCTCTCCGACGGTGAATCCCTACCATCTGTGCTCCGTCGCTCTTTGTGACCTGTCACACTGCCAGCAACACTCTTTATACTCTTTAGCCAGCTCCCTCTCCGTCTATGCTTAGTTACTTTGCTTCCACTTACGCTGCCATCCACATCCACAGAGTCTTTACAAACAATCTGCCTCCTCATCAGCTCGAGCACGATCGGGGATGTCCCAAAACGCATCTCAAACTCCTCCAGAGTCAACTGTCGATCGGTACCCACCTCCTTCAACATCTCCAACATTCCATCTTCTCGAACCTCATTCACTACAAACTCTTTCCCAGTATCTAGATTCCTTATGGTGCACATTTTCTCCCCCAGAACACTATCTCTGCCATTCCCATGAACTGTACTGTTTAAACTCTCTTTCTCTAAAATGTTCTTAAGAGAGGTTTCTATCGGCTCTTTGATTGTAGAATCAACACCACTGTTATGATCACTGAGCGTATATACAGACGAAGAAGAGGACCGAGATCCGATATACTGTCGAAGCTTACCGGGATCGACATTGTCGCTAGCAGCTACATCTGATCTCAGCGAAGATACGCCGCCGCCGGCTAAGCATTTACCGTGGTGCTTTGAGATGACGACATCAGATGAAACCGATCTGGCGAAATGAGAACTGCAAACTCGTTTTCGACGGCTCTTAAGCCGGAGCCGGGTCGCCGGAGGGAGATCCGGCTCGTTGCTGAGTCCCAATCCACGCAAGAGCCTGATTCGTCTCTCTGACACTGATTCAGGCTCGGATTTCCACGGTTCGAACCCGGAGGGGAGCGGAAACGGGTTCGGATTGTGCATCGGATCGGAGATATTGGGGTCGGAGTCGTAATCAGAGTTGGAAGTGGAACAAGAGCAGGAAGAGAGAATGCGATCCAGGGACTCGTAGAAACAGTCGTCGATGGCTTCTTCTTCTTCTTCTTCTTCTTCTTCCTCCTTCCTCACTACATTAGCGACGTCGTTTCGTCCGGTCATCATCATCATCTTCATCATTTTAATTGTAGCAAAGGTAATTCCATATGAGAACAGGGGAAAATGCCTCCTCCTCCCTCTTCCTCTGCAGCTGTCTCTCTAAACCACGATCCGACACGGTTTGCGAAATTTGACTTTGAGCGCTTCGAGTAGAGGAATTAGGGTTTCCGAGAATCGACGAACTCGCCAATGGGAGGTTGAGTAGAGAGAGTCAGATCGGATTAATGAGAGCTTTTGGGAGAGAGGAGAGAGAAAAGAAAATACTGTTTAAAGATGTTTATTGTCCTGCAAAAGAGAAAGAGAGAGGAGGGAGAAGCCGCACCATAAGAGATGATTTCCCATTTTAATTGAATTCAATGTTTTTTTTTTTTTTAATTCTTAACATAATTTGCTAAAATCAAATTTCCCACCCTTTTTCCACATTTGGTCGATCATCGCCATAGTTTGTTACTAATCAGAAACATCATTTTATCTTTACTGTAATTTAAAAAAAAAACATCTGATTATTTTATACAAAACGTAAACGTAATCGGTGTAAAGTAAACGAAGCTGATGACATGAATGTATAGTAGCTTATATTAAGATTTTGTTGTTGCTGTTTATAATAGCTAAAATTAAGAAAAACAATTAAGAAAGTTGTTCAAAAATTAAAAACGAAAAATTAAGAATTGAGTTACATTTTTTATTTTTTGTCAACAGCTTTTCATAAACCAGTTTGGAAATTCAAACTTGATGGAACTTAGTTTAAGAATTACGATACTTTTTGTACAAATTTCACTAGTAACTAGACAATTTTTTTAGGGAGTTCATTTTTTAAAAGATTATAGCTGAATCGAATAACTAGGATTTTACTTTGCTATGAAGATTATATGTTTTATTAGTCTAAGCTATGGCAGAAATCGTGCCTAGTAATTATAATGGAAAGCATATGCACATGCTGCTAGAAGTGTTCATTTTAATTTTCTATGGTTGTAAATGATAAAAAAATACCCATTGTTTCATAAGTAGAGAGGCATAGAGCTTTCAATTGGGTGTACACAGAAGAAGAAAACGAAATATCAAATCTTACCAATAAATTTCGACATAAATTATTGATATTAATATGACTGATGCCAAAATAAAATATTGAAATGATTTTAACATTTTTCTTCAAAATAGCTGTGAATGTTTGAAATAATTTTATCTCAAACATATACATGTTCAATTTTGTTTTCATATGGAATTTAAGATCATGTTTCAAGACTTTCAACTGAAACGAACAAATTGGAGGATCGTATATGAAAAGTTAAACCATAACTAATTTTCTTCCGGATATAAAAGCAGCATAATTTTTCTTCAGATATATTTTTGGTTTGTGTTGGTTTTTCATATATGTAGCTATTTTCTGTTAGTTACTTGTAATATTATTGGAAAAACACATGATAAGTTGATAACCAAACAACAAGAACGTTTTTTTTGATTAAACTATAATAACAAGAAATCTATTTAAAGAGTTCCAAATACAACAATTTTATATAATTTTAACACATTATTAATGCACGTTCAAAGCATATAGGGACAAAGCTTTCTCAGTGCATATATATAAGTATCCTAATGGATACGTTAAAAATCGTCAAAATTTAAGTAACACAGCTAATCCATGAGTCCACCATGATCGATAAAACAGGCTCTCCTGTAGATATTAGAAGTACGAGGAAGATGATGATTGTTCTCTTTCACTCTACTATTAGTCTATTACTATATTTTGTTTTTTTTGGGTAAATTTTTCACTCTACTATTTAAACAGGAATGGACAAAAAAATATAAAAAAATTGCGATAAATTAAATAATCCTGTATTTACTAGGTTTCGATGTCAGAGCCTTCGAGGTAATAGAGAGCTAGCGATAGATAATAATTCATCTCTCAACCAGCAAACCGTCTGCGCGGGGCCTTAAATGTGCTTTTACCTCTTCAGTTCATTCATTAAAATTCAAATTCGATTAAGTTCCATATTTGTTAACACTTAGTACTATTAGATAGTAGTATATTTCTTGATAAACTAGGCTCAAAATCTATTGAACAACTGATCGAACTACTAACGTATTAAATTAACTATTAAGATAAAATTATAATAAACGAATGAATTATATAAGTTCTTGTATTATCTACCATTTTGTATCACAACCATCATCTCCTAAGTTTAAATGCACAAAAAAAAAACAGAGCTTTCAATACGCATATATAGTTGGCATAAAACAAAAAAGAGATGACATCTTGATAAGAATCTATTTATAGCAATTATATATCTTAAGCAAAATTATACTAAATGCTTTCCGGTCACCTTAATTTAAAAAAAAAAAAAAAAACAAAATAGAACCAAAAGTAATTAACGACAGACTAATAATAGAAAGAACTACATGTAGAGCAGGTTTCGATATAATAACCACAGACATACCACATGGGTTGATTCTTATAACACAGCTGTTTAGTTAATTAAGCCTATGAAGACGATTACTGTCCTAAACCACTGAATATCAAACCAAAACATATTTAAATACGAATAATGTTCTTTTTCTTCCTTTTCAATATATGTGAGGTGCTGTGCTGGTGATGATTGTTTGATTTAAGTTTGAATTGATAGTCGTGTTTTCAACTTTTCATGGCCTTATAGGATTTTTTTTTTTTTTTTTTTTTNTTTTTTTTTTTTTTTTTGAACTTTTATAGGACTTCTCCAATAAGTATTTAGAGGTACTTTTTTCCTATGTTCTTCCTCATCGATTTGATGATTTCTTTATTTATAGACTCACATAAAGTTCTAATTTATTTTTGATTACGATTCATATATATAATGATTATCTAATGGATTTATTTTACCCAGCACACTGTTTTCCTATAAAGTAATTAGTGTCTTCGACAAATATGGACTTAGATCAAAACGCGTAATCACCAGTCACATTCACTCACAAACTAATGCGTGGATGCGAGTAATTAATTGCTATATTGACAGAAAGGTTAGGTGTATAATGTTTGTTTCATATCATAAAAACATGTTCAAGATAAACAATTTTTTTAAAAAAATTGATTTAGTGATCTGCCCTTGAATAAGGTAGGCAAAATAATTAGCACGTTAAGTCGATACTACGCTAAATAAAGCCGAACAAGACACATCACTCTCGGGCCCTATTTACTTATATACATCAAATAAAAACAAAATAAAACCAAATCTCAGTACGTATTAAATTTCCTAGATACATTATACATATACACAAATGATGGTCATGGTAGTAAACTTAATTAAAATGCTATGATATGTTTTGATATATACCTCTGCTGATAAATGACAAAAGAAGGGAACTCAATGTAACGCAAAGGATAAAAAAAAAATAACACAAAAAGTAATAAGCGTTGGAACTCAATGGGCATTATGCACAATACAAAGATTGGACCTCTTCACTGCCCTGAGGTCTAAGCAGAAGCAAAGAGTAAACCTAAATAATTCTCAAATCAAAATATCAAAATCATAGAGATTTTCTAAATTTGGTTTTAGAAAAAAAAAAAAAAAAAAAAAAAAAAAAAAAAAAAAGTTAACTGAAAAAAAAATTTCGTTGAAAAAAANAAAACAAAGAAAGTTAACTGAACAAAAAATTTCGTTGAAAAAACAAAAAACAAAAAACGAGTATTGGATATTGTGTTACGGCCCAAGCCCATAACACCAATACACGCGTGACGCGTTTTGTTTAAAAAAAAAAAAAGAAAACATAAAAAAAAAATGGAAACTCTCTCTCACACTCCTCTTTATAAACAAACGAGTATTGTGGCCCGTACTACGTACGGGAAAGTATAATGCAAGTGATTT
>OVBJ01003351.1:0-12158 GCA_900406535.1 Noccaea bulbosa
TCCAACAATCTCCAGAAATCCCCTTTTCTCCTCTCTGCCTCTTTTTCTCTGGAAACCCCCAAATTGGAAGAAGAAAAGCGGCTGTCTTCTTTTTATTTTGTGACTAAGGGTTTCCAAACCCAAAATCAGCGAAAACCGGACAACTCAAATCAAACCAAAAATCGGNCCAAAGAAAAATCACGATTCTTTGGTTTACGGATGTTACAACATATATATAGATAGATAGGAGAGTTTTTCTATGGACTCTAGTTTTATTATTTTAAATGTCAAGCATTATTATTCCGTTAGAGTAAAACTAACAAAAAGAATTGCATTAAGCCTATTTAATATTTAATTTAATTGTTATCTATTTATATTTATTATTTTCTAAGATTAATAGAAAATTAAATTAAATTAAGAGCACAAAAATTCATTAATTTGAATCAAATAAGTAAATAGAAGACTTTAGAATACTATCAATAACAATATAATCCAAAGTTTGACAAAAAAATTATATTCAAGACTAACAAAAAAACATAATTGTCGAAAAATATATTAAAATTTAAGGACAAAGACAAATGTAAAATAAAAATATTATAATTGAAAAATAACCCAGCAAAAAATATTGTTTTGTTAATGGAAAAAAAATTAGTATTAGGACGCCAAAAGTCAAAAAGATGAATTAAAATATATAAGTCTACTATAAAAAATAAGCAAACTTACTAAATAATATAGTGTACTTTTTGTTTGGTCTAATATACAAGAGATCGAAAGAACTTTAGAAATATGTTTTAAAGATCACTAAAATGCTTGAAACCATTAGTGAAAACCAAAAAAAAAAAATAGAAGTGTTATAATCTCAGTTGTTATAAATAAGAAATCTTTATCAGAAGAAAAAAATAAAAGTTTGATAATAATATAATTCACACTTTCACAGGTTGTACTAATATATAATTTGTGTAGTATATCTAAAGTGAAAACGCAGAGATTTACTACTATATAGATCTGATTCTGAAATAAATAAAAGAAAGAGTTGAGGAGAACAGACAAAGGGATGAGAAATCAGGAAATATTCAGAATAAAGAGAAGAATAAAAAAAAGAGTCGAGAGAGTGTGTTTTGTTTTCATCGAGAAAGAGAGAACCTAAAGAAAAATATTTTAATTTTATTAATTTTTGATAAATGTTATCTCATTATTAGAAACAATATTACACAAAGAGATAAACCGTAAAATGTAAAGTAGATAGTGATAGTTGTGGGCCATGAGGTCTAGTAGAGTCCAACCCAATTCCATAAAACAAATATCAGATCACAATATTATGTAATTACCACCTAACAAATTTTAGAACACACATATATTATCATATATTTTTTAGACAAGTAAAATTTTATACCTTAATTGCTTTTTTTTACAACTTTTCTTTTCTTTTCTTTATTTGTTTTTTCTTATATTTTTCTTAAGTTTTGCTTAGATTTCTTTTTATTTTGCTCAAATTTTTCTCTCTTGTCTTTTTTTTTGTTTGACCTAATATCTCTTTTATACACATATTGCCAATAATCGAAAATGTTTTTACCTTTTACTTAACTACCCAACACAGGCCCGGTTTTTAACATGTATGAGCTAGGATCTGTCACAATGCTCATTTGAATTTTATCAATTTTTATTTATATTTTAGGGTCTAATAATTTGAAATATTTTCAAAATAGGATCTAATATTTTTGAAAATATTGCACTATAGGGCCTAAATATATAAAAATTACTATATATGTAGGATAAATTTGAAAAAAAAAAATGGGATGGAATATGACCCATTTTTATACTGAGCCGGGCCTGACCAACATTTGTAATATAACTTATCATTATAGTGTGGATTTATAAACTCTAAACATCAAACATCTAACTAAATTCTTTTTGCAAATCAAACCTATGAAATAAAAAAACCCGCAATATAAGATTTACCTATATTTGCGATAAAATTCAAAATGATTTTCTGCAAAAAAACCCGCAAATTGTTTTGGCAAATCTAACCCTCAACTTAAAAAACGTGCAAATCCAACCTGCAAAGTCAAAAATCACAACTAAAATATACTTATATGTATTTGTTCTTAACTATAAACTTTAACTCAAAACGTCATGATATTTATAATATTTTAATCATTTTTTATTTAAAATACTTAAAAACAAACAAAAAACTTTAATCTTCAATCTATTTTCTATTTCTCCTCTTATTAATGAATTTATTTCGAATAATCCTATCGCGAATAAGTTGATTTTTTTCTTCATGATTTCATTAGCTAACAATACAGATGAAGTGTGGGATCTGGTCAAGAGACGATATGGTGTAAGATCTGTGGGATCAACAGCTGCAAACGAGCAAACCAGCCGCTCTCATTGGTAAACAATAAAAAAAAAGGATTTGGATACTAAAATCCTGTGAAACTACCTCTATTCATAACAACCAATGTTTTATTTTTCCGCAGCTTGTTGCGAGTGACAGTTAAGGGAGAGAACTTGATCAATGGTCAGAGAACCAGAAGCCATCTATGGTTGGTGGACTTGGCTGGCAGTGAGCGAGTAGGAAAGGTAGAAGTTGAAGGAGAAAGGCTTAAAGAATTTCAGTTTATCAATAAACCGCTTTCGGCAATTGGTGATGTTATCTCTTCCCTTGCATCCAAAACAAGCCACATTCCTTACAGGTTTTCCTCTTCTTCCCCCTCTGTCAAGACATTTTCATATGAGCTTTTCTAATTAGTGTTCTTGACCTCTTTTGTGCAATTCCAGAAACTCAAAACTTACTCATATGCTGCAAAATTCTCTAGGTAAGTTAAGTTTTTCTTTTTTTTTTTCGTTGTTTTTGGTGGCACATGAACCCCAAGACATCTAGTTTTTCATCTATGTTGTGTGTCTATTTCATTGTGAATTTTGTAGGTGGGAGACTGCAAGACATTACTATTTGTCCAGATCAGCCCGAGTTCTGTCGATTTGGAAGAGACACTTTCTTCGTTAAATTTTGCTAGTAAAGTATGGGGAATCGAAAATAGACTTTCCCGGAAACATGTGGATGGGTTTGACGTCCCCAAGGCTAAAAAGCTGGTAATGTTCTCAGTTGTCTACTCGAACTCCAGTTAATCTTTAGCTAAATTTAACTTATCTTAAAAGCTGATTTTGTTTTTGCTGTCTCTTTTATAACAATTAAAAGGCCGAGAAGCTGAGACTTGCGGGAATAAACAAAAGAAAACTACAGGACACTGAGCTGAGACTACAGCTAAGTCTCACTGCCAGAGAAAATATTTACCGAGGACATCAAGGCAAGGTAGTGATCTAAACTAATTGAGTTCTTAGTTTTGGTATTTTTACTTATTTAGAATCATGTTTCAGGTTCATGAAGTGGAATCTCATATAGTAAAAGAAAGGACACTCAGAATCAAGAATGCAACATCATCGACAACATCAAAGAAAAAGCCGCCTCCCACAAGAATGCTCCAACAACCATCCAACAACCATCTCAGGGTCGAGTGAAAGGATTATCGTGTTGTCCGAGGTGCGGCTTTGAGTGGGAAGAAGTTGCAGAGCATTCTCGGAGGTCAGTTCCTAGAGATGATGAAAAGAAAGAAGAAGATGGGATTTCTCGATGTGCTGATCCCGATTTCAGCGATTTTGAGACGCTCAGGGAAAAGCGTCTCTTTAGAGTGGGACAAACATGGGCCATGTATGATGACGTGGGTCAAATGCCTCGCTATTATATGCGATGATCTGGAAAGTCATTATGAAACCTAGTTTCCAGGTGAAGATAAGATGGTTAGAGGCAGAGGACGAGAAAACAAAGCAGTGGGTTAGCGAAAAAGTGCCTGTGGCTGTTGGTAAGTTCCAGGTTGGAGAACTTCAGAAGATAATTAACATTCCATCGTTCTCTGATATTATCGACTGCAGAAAAGGGAGCAAGAAAGATACGTTCAGTGTATACATAAGAGAAGGACAAATATGGGCTTTGTTCAAGAACTGGGACCAATTTTCCCCTGATCGTCAACAAATCCATGCTCATGAGTTTGAGATTGTGGAGATAATATCTGAACATTTTGAAGGATCTGAAATAGTGGTTGCAGTCTTGCGTAAAGTAGAAGGCTTTGTAAGTGTCTTTTGTCGAATTTCAACGGGTGGTGGATCAGACAGACTTCAGATTCCACCTCATGAGTTGCTTAATTAGATTCTCCCACAGCATTCCCTCAACCACATTGACAGGAGATGAAAGGGACGGCGTTCCCGTTGGTTCTTTTGAGCTGGATACAGCTGCATTACCACCCAAGATTGAAGAAAGAGAAGCTGTCTGACACTAATCTCTTTCCACCTAAGAGGTTGTTTCCATTTGTTCCTTTTTGAAACGTTTTCACCCACTACTAAGGCCAATAATACTGCGCTACCAGATTTTCCTTTCGTGGTGTAACAGATTGATTTTTGAGAAGAATCAGATTTAGCGGCGGCGGTTCAGCCATTGGCCCTTTAGTCAGCGTCCCAGATTTGCACAACTTTCAACTGAGAGTTTGAGTTGTAAAAAAAAAAATTAGTTTGAGGGTTTTTTTTTGCACAAAACCCTCTTTTATAAGTATGGTGGAAGGATTTAAATCTCTATGGATACAATTTCTTCTCACTAGACCAACGAGGAGGTCGTGGTTGGAAGGCTTTTGAGATTTCGAGCATTGCAGCACTGTGGAACTGTCGAATCAGTGACAACCACAAAAAGTAGAAAACGATGAAGAGACTCCATATAATCATACATGCAGTTCAAAACAGAGTTCATCAGTTTTGTTATATAATTTAAGTAGTAGTAATCGAACCTTCGTAGTAGAGCTTTAAGCAAAAGAAAAAGATTAAAAGTTATTTTGGTATCCTTTTTAAAAAAAACTTATGTAACAAGAAAACGTTTTCATCTTGCCACCTCAAAGAAATAAGGACCTTCGAAGTAGATGTGTGGTCCCATCCGCATCTAAATGGGAAATTGCCACTGAATTTTATTTTATTTTTTTGTCATTCATTTCGTTTAAAAAAATAATTTATACATTAAAAACAATTAAAAGTATACAGCATTATATATTTAGAAAAAAGTAATAACACTAGATAATTTTTATAGATATGTATTACATTATATATGTTTAAAAATATGATAATCTTTGAAAAATATTTTTTTTTGATAAAATACGAATTATACATTTTTTTAACCTTAGAATTATACATATATTATATGGAGTGACTAGTTGATATCTCAGGCTACGTCTAGATATGTTAATTATAGTTTTGTTTGCTGTCTTGATATGATAGAAAATGTATTATGTCAATATATGAAATCGAAAATCAACAGTTATATCTTATATGTTAACTCCAATAACAAATTTGATCCTTAAATTTAATAGTGACTTGTTTTAACTTTAAAGTTTAAAGTTATTGATATCTATCTATCTATCTATTAGAATATTGTGTAGTTACCATATTTTCACTTTCTGAGAGACTGACATCTGTCCTCACATATTTTTGACACCTGTCCTTTTTAAAAAAAAAATTCAACATCTATTATTTTTCATATTAAGTTTTTTGGTCAAACAAACATTTATCTCATATAAACTACACAATTAAAACATATTAATACAATATGTAAATCTTATATGTAACCTGTCCTTTTTAAAAAAATTCAACATCTATTATTTTTCATATTAAGTTTTTTTGTCAAATAAACATTTATTTCATATAAACTACACAATTAAAACACATTAATGCAATATGTAAATCTTATCTATATATATAAAGTTCAAAACACTCTCTTCTGGTGCTGCCACCTCATCATATTGGGAGTCTCAGAGCTTGATACGCTAGCAAACAACTTTCAATTGTCATATAATTTCCACCAATATGAAATCCAACCATTTATTATCGTAATAATTTTCATTTATTCATATAATATAAAACACCCAAGCTTTTTTATTATTTAATTATCAATGCGAAAAATCTCGACAAAAAATAATAATAATTAAATCAAATAACCAGTTCAACAAATAAACCAATAACCAATAAAACCAATGACATAAATAAACTCTAGCAAGCTAAACACCAGGTTTGCTACATTATTAAAAATAAAACTAGCAACCTAAAAACGATTGTTTGCTAGCCACATAAGAATAAGCAACAACAAATGACTAATTTCCTCATCGTCTCTCGGCCTCATTCCACGGTTGAACATTCCTGTTACCTGTGGAATAGAGATGCGTAAGTATTATCATAATTACTTAGTGAGTGGATTATCCTGCCTACAGGCCATGTACGTCCACCACCAGACAATACATCAAACAAAAACAGCATTAAACAAAAGCAGCAATGATCAACAAAAGCAACAGACTCACAACAGTACTCGTTTCGATCGTCACCCCAGCTCGGTGTCGATTGACACGAGCTCCACAGTGTCGACCGACACCAAACTGGTGTCGATCGACACCGTCCTGATGCCTCAACACCAAAAGCAACGAAACAATATCAAAAACACCAAAACTAGTGGGATTCAACCCCCACATCGATCAAACAGCACAATAACTCAAGAACAGCTTAAGAACAATTCGAAATTCAACAATAAGCTCCTTCGGTGTCGATCGACACAAGTGATTCAAAAGCTTTTTACACGTTTTCTTCGAAGTGTTTGAATCTTAAACCGGCTGTACAACAATCAAACAAGAACATGTACAATCACTCCTAAATTCACACCTCAAAGAGCATATGTAATCCACTCCTGAATCTCTAATATCGTCCAATACCACTTCTAAAACAACTTTCTGGTTCACAGATGTTACAATTCTCCCCCACTAAACTGGATTCGTCCTCGAATCCCAACACAAACGTCTATCCAAGACCTCAAACTCATATTTAGTACTATGTCATATGCATGTTTCTAGACATTATTACTCCTCAATACCACAAATGCAACACTACCATTACAAATGTCTATATTGTGACACCACCATCACAAATATAGATCTATATCATGACACCACTGTCACAATATCTATATCATGACACCACCGTCATAATAATCCACTTATACTGAGGTAGCAACCCCCAAATATAAGTCTGTCGGGCACCCACCGTCCCAAAAATGTAGACACCACCGTCTACTCTAAAGACAACACCGTCTCTAGACTGTATTGAGTAATAAAATCTAAAACGCGTATAAATCATATGACTGAAACGTTCAATGACCCCACCGGCCAAAGAAACTTGTAACAACCAAACATGAACCCAAAGATATGAGGCAAAAACTTCATCTCATATAACTCTAAAAATGTATATCGTACAACGAAACAAAAATACATAAACCAGAAACAACAACACTAAAACCAAAACAAGACTAGAACCACAAAGATGAAAGGAGATCACTCCACAGCCTGCTTGTCGAACCACTTTCCGAACTTCAGCTTCATCTTTGCCTCTGGCTCCCAAGTCTACTCCTCTGTGCCACTACAGTCCCACAAGACTCTCAACAATGGCACCCTCTTGTTCCGCAGAACCTTGACTCTCCTCTCAAGAATCCTCACAGGAACTGCCAGAACTATCATATCTGGCTGAAAATCCTCTGGAATCTCAGCCACTAACTCCTCTGAAGAATGCAAACACCTCCTCAACATCGAAACATGAAACTCACGTTTAGTCCCAACACAACCGTCTCTCCAAGACCTCAAAACTCACGTTTAGTCCTATGTTATACGCATGTTTCAAGATATTATTACTCCTCAATAACCAATCTGTGACACGACCGCCACAAAATCTATATCATGACACGACCATCACAATATCTGTACCGCGACACGACCGCCACAAGTACACAACCCGTGACACTACCGTCACAAACACCACTTATACTGAGGTAGCGACCCCTAAATATAAGTCTCCCGGTAACCATCGTCCCAAATGTAGACATGACCGTCTACTCTAAAGATACTACCGCCTCTAGACTGTATCGAGTAATAATTCTGAAACGCGTATTAGCATATAACTAAAATTTTCAATGACCCCACCGGCCAAAGGAACTTGTAACATCTGAACACAAAAACCAAATATGAGGCAAAACTCCATCTCATATAACTCCAAAAAAAAAATGTATATCGTACAACCAAACGAAAATACATAAGTCTAAAAAGATAACAACACCAAAAACCAAAACAAGACTAAAGCCACAAAGATGAAAAGAGCTCACTCCACTGCCTGTTTGTCCAGCCACTTGCCGAACATCAGCCTCATCTTTGCCTCTGGCTCCCAAGTCTCCTCTTCTATGCCACTACAGTTCCACAGAACTCTCAGCAATGGCACACTCTTGTTCCGCAGAACCTTGACTCCCGTCTCAAGAATCCTCACAGGAACTGCCGGAACTGTCACATCTGGCTGCAAATCCTCTGTAATCTCAGCCACTAACTCCTCTGAAGGATGCAAACACTTCCTCAACATAGAAACATGAAACACCTTGTGAAAGGCGCTCATAATCGGTGGCAACTCCAACTGATAAGCAACTGGNTGCTATAGACCTGTTAGGGCCTCTCAACATAGCCATCTTGAGATAAACTCTATCTCCCACCTGAAACTCAAGCTCACGTCTGCGCCTATCTGCATAACTCTTCTGCCTATCCTGAGCCTCCTTCATGTTCAGCCTCAAGACACGGATCTTCTCCGTCGTTTATTGAACAAAGGTAGCTCCAAACATGCTGCGCTCCCCCACTTGGGTCCAGCATAAAGGTGTCATGCATGGCCTTCCATACAAAGCCTCAAAAGGAGTCACGCCAATACTAGACTGAAAACTGTTGTTGTAAGCAAACTTTGCCAAACACAGATGATCAGCCTAATGGCCACCCAAATCTAATACACACATCCTCAGCAAATCTTCCAAGGTCTGGATAGTCCTCTTTGACTGCCCATGTGTCTGTGGATGATAAGTTGTACTCATATACACCTTAGTGCCCATCTCTGTCTGAAATGCCTTCCAAAACTCTGAGGCAAATCTCGGATCTCTATCCAACACTGTACTGCACTCCAAGCAGCCTCACAATCTCTCACACAAACTTCCTATCCAAGACAGCTCCTCAATCTGTCTTGGTCAACCGGTCCACAATGACCCAAATAGCATCAAATGACCGTGAGATAGGCAATCCCACAACAAAATCCATGGTGATCATGTCCCACTTCAACTCTGGAATGGGCAAACTCTTCAAAAGACCACTAGGCACCTGATGATATGCCTTGACCAAGGAACAAGTGTTGCACCTAGCAACCCAGTCTGCCACATCTCTCTTCATCCCAACCCAATGATAATACCGTTTGAGGTCACGGTACATCTTGGGATGAATCGAAAACTTGCTCGAATGAGCCTAGAGGGCACATGTAATTGATACCCGCCCGATATTTGCGACTTGCCCCGTACCCGCCCCGTTCAACCGGTTACTTGTTTTACACAAGGCAAATAACAAATCAGATAATATAGATATTTGCAAATACGGGGCAAGTATCAAGTCGCAGTTTTAATTGTGATACTTGCCCAGTAGCCTATTTGCCCCGTTGAATTTCGTAACAAAATAGCCCATTTATATTAGACCCGACACAAATCAGTGACAATTGCAATAATCCAATCTGAAGCCCATTAGTGGCCCAATTTCTCATTAAATATTCAATGTTTCAAAAAATTGAGCCCATTATCTATTTATCCCCAATTAGAAAAATAACATCGTGAGTTGTGTAAAAAGAATAAATTTCACTTCTTCTTCTTCGATACGCCTCCATTAGAAACCAGTGTTCTTCGATTTGGGGATCTAGGGTTTCCAAATTTTCAACTTACAATTGAAGCTCGTCTGCTCTCATATCTCTCGTCGTCCATCGTCTCTCTTCTCTACCGTCGACGCCGTCATTTACTTTCCTCCGGTCAAACTTAGGTTACTCTTTGTCTCATTCTGTCTTTCACAATCTTTTGCTATCTCTCTTTCAAAATTTAGCAAGTTTCTTAGCACAATTCGACAATTCTTAGTAATCAAAGCTATTTCCGCGTTCTGTGAAGTAGATTAGTAGAGTAGACTGTTTAATTTGCTGAAACTTGGTTAATATGGATTTTCATTAACTCATGCTTTGCCTTTATTGTCTAATCTTTATGTTCTCATCTTTGTCATTCAATTTTTTTTTTAGATGGAATCTGTTCAAACTGAGAAAGGAGATCCGAAACCTCATGGAGAAGAAATGGATATAGATTGTGGTGGTGAAACCAGAACAGCTCCAACTCCAACTCCAACAGCCGATTCTGTCGAATCTAAGGTATCTGGAAAAAAAAAAGTCTGTAGCTTGGGATAACTTTAGGAAAGTGAATACGTTTAAAGCGGAGTGTATTCACTGTAATCAGGAAGTTATTTATAGATCAAACAAAAGTACGAACACTAGTACTATGCTAAACCATATGGCTAGATGTAAAAATTTGCATCCAGAAGCTGAGGTTGAGGTTGTTGGTAGTAAGAGATTTATGCAAGCTACTTTGATGCATAAAGGCAAAAAGAATCAGAATGAGGAAGCTGTGCCATCGTACTTGCAGTATGATAAAGATGATTGCAGAAACGGTTTAGTTAGAATGATTATAAAGGATGAGATGCCTTTTAGTATTGTGGAAAGAGAAGGATTTCGAGAATTCATCTATATTTTGCAGCCTCGCTTTGAAATTCCTTCAAGAAGAACTGTCACTAGAGATTGCTTGAGTATGTTTTTGGAAGAGAAGAAAAAGCTCAAGAAGTTATTTGAGAAACACAGAGGGAGTGTTTGTCTTACAACAGATACTTTGACTTCAATTTAGAACATCAACTATATGTGCTTAACTGCACATTTCGTTGATGAAAACTGGAATTTGAAGAAGAAGATCATAAATTTTTGCCAGATTTTTAGTCACAAAGGCGAGCTGATTGGAAAATTGGTTGAGAGGTGCTTGGTGTCTTGGGGAATCAGCAACATTTTCACAATTACAGTAGACAATGCGAGTGCAAATGATGTAGGAATCAGATTCTTAAAAAGAAGACTTAGGACATGGGGTACTAGTCTACTTGATGGTGAACATCTTCACATGAGATGTGGTGCACATATTCTAAATCTGGTTGTCAGAGATGGATTGGACGAGAATAAAGCCACCATTAGCCGAATCAGATCTGCTGTTCGCTATGTTAAATCCTCTCCAGCAAGATCAAACAAGTTTAAAGAATGTCTTATTCACTTGAAGTTGTCGTATACTGCTGGTGTAAGTCTTGATGTTGAGACAAGATGGAACTCAACATATTTGATGTTGGAGTCAGCTTTAAAGTTGAATAGGGGTTTTGATATGCTTGCCTTAGAAGATGATAAATATCTTATAGAACTTGGGAAGTTAGAAGGTGTCCCTACCAAAGAAGATTGGGAATATGCACAGGCGTATACACCTATTCTCAAGTTCTTTTATGATGCCACGCTGAAAGTTTCTGCAACTCGTTTTGTGACTGGAAATTCGTATCTGAAAGAGATCTTTGGGGTTGGTTTAATGACTAGAAAGATGGGGCTCAACAAAACTGATATTAATCAAAAAGCCATGGCTTCTAGAATGAAGACTAAATTTGATCAATATTGGGGAGGTATGGAGAACATGAACCTTATGATTTTTGTTGCTTATGTTATTGATCCAAGGTACAAGCTGAAGCATGTGGGTTTTATAATCCATGAGAGCTATGGTGCTGGTGAAAATAGCATAGCTGAAGGCTTGTTTGCAAAAGTAAAGTTGGTTTTGGAGCAGATGTTTAAGCATTATGAAGCTAAGTGTAACATCCGTGAACCAGAAAGTCATTTAGAAATGGTATCGGACGGCATTAGGGGTTCAGGAGTGGATTACATATGCTCTTTGAGGTGTGAATTTAGGATTGATTGTACATGTTCTTGTTTGATTATTGTACAGTCGGTCTAAGGTTCAAACACTTCGAAGAAAAAGTGTAAAAAGCTTTTAGACCACTAGTGTCGATCGACACCAAAGGTGGTGTCGATCGACACCGGTTATAGGGTGCGATTCCGGTTTAAGTCGATCGAATTGGAAATTGAGGTTGGTTCGGGTCGAGTGGTGTCGACCGACACCAAGGAAGGGTGTCGATCGACACCAGCTTCAGGAAAATCGA
>OVBJ01003352.1:2177-12545 GCA_900406535.1 Noccaea bulbosa
GTTCCTTCGAGTAAAGAAGGCTCAGTACTCCTTGATGACTCTCAATTTGACGAGGTGATTCGAGCCTCACTCGACGATTACGAGACGAATATCGGGTTTAGACCTGCAAGCAAGTTAGGAGTAAAGTCCTTGAGTAAGAGAATATACAAGAAAAAACGAAAGATGACTAGTTCATTAATTACTACTGACCAGTGCACAATTTGTTTAGAGGAATTTCAAACCGGACGAAAAGTGGTGACTTTATCTTGTGGTCACGAGTTTGATAACAAGTGTATTAAGAAGTGGTTTAAGGTGAGTCATTTTTGTCCATTGTGTAGGTCCGAGTTACCATGTGAAGATGATGAGATTTTTCAGACAACCAAGGTGTTCTAACTTCTAAGTGATCTACGTACATACATTGGGGGGCTTTAATTTGTTTTGATATCAACAGATGGATCAATCCACACAGTTTTGAAACGAATATATATATNNATATATATATTTTGTTTGTGCTAGTGTTATCGCTGCGTCACGTACTATACGAATTTAAACCTGCATAATGTATGTTTTTGACAGAAGATAATAATAATAATAAAATACTGTTATTCTATTACATGTTTTTTTTTTTTTTTTTTTTTTTTATTTTTAAAAAGGNTATCCCTAAGAAACAACCTACTATATATATTCTTCATGAGAATTTACAAATGTTCTATGCTTAGTAATGTGTGAAATGAATTTGGGAAGAATGCTTGATTAACAGAGAAACCCATCCTTGTCGCTTCGATTATCCATAATTTTTTTTTTGTTCTTGATTATATTTATCAAATTTTTCTTCTTCTTTGAAATGTTTAAATTTGACAAGTGAGGGAATATTTCAACGAAAGTGAAGAGAGAAAAAGAGAAAAGGAGAAAAAAGATAATAAAAAGAAAAATGTTAGCTTGGAATTTCATCAAACACTTTCCGTGCAAGAATCTCTCCAGCCACATCCTCAGAGTCACACCTCGCTGCTTCTTCTTCTCTTCCTCTACTCCTCCATCTTCTTTCTCAATCTCTGCGTCTTTCTCTACATCTTCTTCTTCATCATCTTCGTGCTTTCCTTCTGCTACTGAGTCTTTTGCTGCACCTTACCTCTCAGTTCGTATCCACTGTCCAAAACATGTCGTCGTATGTATCTCTCTCATTCTCTCTCTCTCACAATCACACGCCTCTTTAAGTAGATAAGCCTCTACACGAGTCTGAGATTTGTTTATCTTCGTGTGGGTTTTTGTTAGGATCCATTCTCTGAGGCGCTCTTGTGTTTTGGAGCGAGCTCGGTATCTGTGGATGGAGATAACGAAGATGCTGCTTCTTCGAAAGAGGTAAGCGAGAGGAAGCACCAATCTTTTGTATGATTGAACAATGTTGAACCAATTGAAGCATGAAAGGAACGATTTTTGCTAAAGGGTTAAAAGATTTGCAGAAAGAATATGAGAACTTGGTCACATGGTTTCTTGTAAAGCTTCATCTTTTGTTAGCTCTTTGATCTTAAATCGTCAGGGTTTATTTGCAGATATGTGTAGAATCAATATTTCCAGTGGACCAAGAGGTGAAAATGTGCATTTCACAGGCTGCAAACTCGGTAGGATTGAAAGAGATACCGAATTTCCAAGTTGAAATGGGAGATGAAATCGACTGGATCACCAAAAACCAGGTGAGTTTCATTAAAAAGAAGTTGCATAGTTATGCTTAGAAACTAACTCTCCACTCAATGCCCACTTGAAGCTTTTGGTTTTCATATTTTTGTAGGAATCATTTCAGCCTGTTGAAATCGCCGAGAGACATTGGATCGTGCCTGAGTGGACATCTCCTCCTGTATGTATAGACTATAAAAGTATTCAATCTCGTTATTGCTTTCTCTTGGTTAACATAACAAAGAGCGGTCCTTTGCAGAATATGAAATCTCACTCTTTCAGTGTCAGCATAAACAGAGAGAGATACATAAAGTTATGTGTGGTTTACAAGTAACTCTTTCGCTGTCCTTTGCAAGGTCTCTGAAGCGGTGAACATAATTCTAAACCCTGGACTTGCGTTTGGGACCGGAGAACATCCCACGACGAAGCTGTGCCTGTTGCTTCTACGAAGTCTGATAAAAGGCGGAGAAGCTTTCCTCGACTATGGTACTGGCTCAGGAATACTTGCAATCGCAGCCCTCAAGGTAAAACTAAATTCTCACTCTTTCATCTTATTTTTCAAATCTTCATGTATCCTTTTGTGTATCACTCGTTTTCAAATTATTTGCAGTTTGGTGCTGCATCATCTGCTGGTGTTGATATTGATCTTCTAGCTATAGAATCTGCGAGCCGTAATGCAGCTCTGAACAACATTCAGCTGGAGAAACTGGAGTTGCACCTTGCACCACCAAGTGGAAACAGCTCTTCTGGTAAAGAGATACCGTTGCGAAAAGAGCAGTTTGATGTGGTCATTGCAAACATACTCTTGAATCCGGTTATGGAATTGGCGGATCATATCCTTTCGTTTGCGAAACCTGGAGCAACCATTGGCATTTCTGGTATCCTCTCTGAACAGGTACATGAAAGAGTTACTTTTTTCTCATTACAAAAGTCATTACTAATTCAATGCCCCATTTGCAGCTTCCAAGTGTAATAGAACGCTACTCTCCCTTCTTGGAGGACATTTCTGTAGCCACAATAGATGATTGGGTATGCTATATCAGAAAAGAGGCATTAACAAACCACTTCATCAAATGTTATATCAGAAAAGAGGCATTAACAAAGAAAAGGCAATAATAGATCTGCCTTAGTGGAGTTGTGCAAGAGGCTACAAACTACTCTTTATTGTTGTATTCAAAGTTTTAAGTCTGATAATTTAAATTGTGTTGTCTAACCACTGTTCAAACAGCCACTGTGTTTATATTCAACTGAAAAAGAAAAAAAAAAGGAACAAAAATCTGTAGGCATAGACTATCTTCATGTCATAGCTTCACCTCTTGAGTTGCCTTCTTCCCAAAGAAGAAGTCTTCTTTGGAATGTAGACCTTATTATAACTCACCTGAACAAACAAGATTCAAAAGATTCAACAGAACAGTATTGCACTCATATAGACTTACCTAACTACAAAGGGAATTAACATTTAAAGCGTTGGAAATACTTTACCTGAACCATTTCTCCACCCCTCATCACAGTCATCAAGATCTTTGCTTTCCGCAGAAACACAGAGCTTCTGCTCCATGAGACTATGGTCTTGTGACTTCTCAATTGTTTCAGATTCATTTTGAAGAGAAGATGCTTCCTTTCTTGCTTTTCCACTCGATGCATGTTAAGGAGCTAAGTATCCGAATGTTCCCATGACTCGAGTCGACACCTGGGTGTGGTTTTCTTGAGATAGCTTAGCCAACCCAAAATCTGCAACCTGTTTAATAATTGAATGGAAATGTTATGGAGAAGAGTATAAACAAAATTTAGAAACAAAATTTAACTAATTAATTAAAGCATACCTTGGCTTCGAAAATGTAAATAAATGTCATCAATTTATTACTTTGATCGTAAGCCAAGTTGGTGAAATGCAAAAAAAAAAAGAAAAAAAAAAAAAAGAAAGGACACAATGTAAATATTACGAAAAAATGTAAAAAAATTTGCAAAGATAAATCTTCAGCACACAATGGAAACTATGGCTATCAAATCGACACCAATATCTTAATTATTATAATATTTGATTTCAAATTTATGTATCTAAAAATTAATAGATATTGACAACGATCTACGTACCTAAATCGAAAGCTTCAAACAAAATCAATTAAAACTGAATATACTAAACATATCAAAACAAATCAGTTTTCCCAAACTAAAAGATTAAGTAATAATTACGATACATTCAGCCACAACTATCCACTCTATATAAAATCCTGGAAATGTACTACTATTCCAATCTCTTCAGTCTTCACCAACCAAATCTCTTCAATAAACGCAACCAAAACGCTACAATGACGGAGACTACGTGCGAGGAGAAGTTAACTAAGAAGACTTTGAGGAAATACATATTATGGGCATTGTTTGCTATATTCGCCACGGTTGCATTTGTGTTCTTCTTGGTATGGGTCATACTTCACCCGCACGGACCGCGTTTTGTCCTACGAGACGTTACCATTGACGACTTCAACATCTCACAGCCAAATTTTATCACTACGAGACTCCAAGTCACTCTCTCTTCTAGCAACCCAAACGATAAGACCATAATTTTCTACGACAGCGTTGACATTTATGCCTCATACCGCAATCAAGAGGTAGCGTCTTGCGTTTTGATGCAATTTTTTTTTTTTTTTTTTTTGGTTTTTTNGGTGCAATGTTTAGTGAGCAGCAAAATTTAGTACTATATTTTAAGTTTTTGACGTTAAAACTGCATAACACATGATCCATCTTAACCTATGTTTAAGAATATCTAATTAAGAATTATACCGAGTTTCACATTTTTGTGTTAAATATGATATTTTCATCATTCGCCTGCTACTTACTTTTTCTATTAATTAAATAGGTGACATTCAGGAGTCAATTGCCGACAACGAATCAAGGACATCACGAGGAATCGGTGTGGTCGCCGGAACTGAAAGGCGTCGCCGTGCCGGTGGAGCCTTACCTGACTCAATCATTGCAACAAGACATAAATGCCAAGATGTTGCTTCTAAACATCAAGGTCGACGGTTGCGTCAAGTGGTATGTGGGCTCGTGGGTATCTTCATGTTATCGGCTCCTCGTCAACTGTCCGGCGTACATTTTATACTCCGGCCATATCGATGGCGCCGGTCGGCCGATCCAGAACCAGCTTCCTCACCGATGTGCCGTTGACTTTTCATAAGCAAAAAAAAAGAGGAATGCTTTTCTAGAGAGCAAAGACTATGATTTTGCTAGACTCGATAAAATGAGAAAAAAAAAAAAAAAGAAAGAGATAAAAGATATGTAAGAGCAGTTTGTTCTTGTTGATTTCGGTCGTTAATTCGTTATTTTCTAAGTTTTTTAGTAAACTATAGAAAGACGAAGATGTCAACCTCCAAAGAATTGTCACATGAGGAATGAAGAATGAAAGAGGTGATACTAAGCAAAGTAAAGTTAATTAATTACCTTTACTAAGCCCCAACGGCTTCCGAGATATGAGCGCCTTCTTGAGCATACACCTAAAGATCACCAACAGTGTCAAGCTGTCAGCGAAACCAAAAAGAAAGAAAGATGATTGTTGGAGGAATAGTAGTAATCTCACAGCTTCAGCCAGAGGAGTAGCGATTGCTGCAGGAGCCACCACATTTGATCTTATGCCGTCGCTAGCCCACTCGCATGCCAAATTCCTTGCTAGCTGATTCATCGCCCCTATGTATACACACACAACCAAGACCGGTCCAATAAATATGGTGATCCAAATTAGAAACAAAAAAGTTGTGATCATTTTCATATTCAATGTTCAAAATTTTAAATAATAGTAACTATATTGGAAAAAAATTATATGTAAAATCATTTTCAAACAAAAACTTTTTTTTAGCAAATTACAAACTTGGTGGCTCTAAGAGTAACCATAGATTACCTTTTGTTGCAGAGTAGATGGAGCTGATGCTAGTTGATACAACCCCAGAAACAGAGGACATGAACACGATGTTCCCACATCCTGAAGCCTTGAGCAGAGGATGTCCAAGCTGACTCAAACGGAAAGCAGAATTCTAAGTTGGTCGAAATATGGAACGAGAAATCCTCTGCTGTAGTATCCATTGTTGTCTTTGCCCGAACCGCTCCCACATTGTTTACCTAATAATCAGAGATTGTATTATATATTCGTGTTACTAGTCTGATTTAGCTTTGAGATTTTGACTAACTGATATAAGATTGGGAAGCTTACGAGGATATCAAGCTTCCCACCAAACAGAGAAGACACAGTCTGCATTAACTTCCCTCTGTCTGTTCTTGAACTTGCATCACAGACTGAACCAGTGACTTGGAAACCCTTCTTTTGCCATTTGCTTAAACACTCGTTAAGTTGAGATTCGTCTCTAGCGCAAGTATGTATTATTGCTCCAAATCCAGCAAGTTCCTCTACTATTGCATGCCTATTTTGATAAAAGAAGCAGAGATTTTCATATAAAGTCTAACTAGTGATCATTCCAACAAATATGGAAAGATTTGGAGTTTGAATCAAGATTACGAACCCGATGCCTTTGGTTCCACCGGTTACAAGAGCGGTCTTGGCTCGTAAGCTCCATCTGTGGCTTTGCTCTGCTCCAGCCATCATCACTCTCCTACTACGGCTATAGATCTCTCAGACTGAAGTGAAGAGAAAATGCGGAGCAAACGAAAAGTTGATCGATCTCATCAGTTATTGGAAATAAAAGCTAAAGATATTGATGGGCCGGGTCCATCAGGAATACCTCAGATTCAGAGGATCCAACTTTCCATACAAACGAATCAAAGGCCCCTTATCTTCAGCCCAAAAAAAAAAAGTAAACTTTAAGACCAAACGTGTGGGAAACTCCAGAGAATAGCTTGAGTTTGAAGCACTTTAATTAGTCCCCTGGATCACAAACTCAATATAACTACAAACACAATCTTCAGCTCATCTTCAAGCACTTTAATCTCCTCTTTTGAAGCATTTATCTTCTCACTCACCTCATTAGTCCTTTCTGAAACCGCTTGCCTCTCCTTTTTAACTCCGTCAAGATCACAACTCATTGACTACAGGAAACATCACAAACACCATATCAAAACAGTTTCTTTTTCATTTTGTGTCTAACAACTTACAAACTTAAACTTACAGTTACCTTAACTTGTTCTTGGATATCTTCTTTACGACGACCAAAAGACTCAGTGATTTTGGCTCTCGATGCCTCATTAGAAATGACCTCACCTCTCGTCCTCTCAAGCTGATTAATCTCTTTGACAAGCTGCTTCTCCTCGTTTAACGTATTGCTCTCTTGGCTGCCAAATATGATAAACACATGTCGATGTGAAGAACAAGATTCGACTAACAACCATGTTTCTATCGGTGAACTTTCTCTTCGGTCGGCGTGAAACAAACTTGATGTGTATTTAGCTCGTAAATCCTTAACATATGGTGTTTCATCATCCATCGATCTTGTGGGGTTTCCGAAATTTATTGAAATCGAGAGCCTGAGATGAAACCAGTAAGTAGAGGAAGAGGATAACAGTGGTAGATACTCGCCGGAAAGCCATATCCCGGTGACTCTAGAATCCGAAAACGGCCGACGACCAATGGAGAAGGGTAAAGTTGGGCGGAGTATTTTAGGAGAGAACGAAAAAAGGGTTTATAAGGAAAAAGGGATCATACAATGGGGATAGATACCGTTAAGATTCGAGAGCGATGAAGCCGATGGCTTTTCTTTACTAACACCAAAAAAATAACTTAAACTACGTTTGGCTTGAGTTTCCAAAATCCAAACCATATAATCAAGTAAAAGGAAAATAACCAATCAGAACTCCCGGGCTTTTTTAATGACGGTTTTATACGGAACGAAGGGACTAATTGGTATTTATCGGTTAGGTAATAATTTATAAGACGAAATTTGCTGGCGATTAGAAACGTTTAAAACCGTAAGAAGTATGATAGATTTTATTGGGTAATTCTGTACCGCAGCGGCATGGAGTATCCTCATTCTCATTTTGTTTTTTGTTTACATTTCACGTTAACAAAACTGGGTTCATGACTCTCATTGGTGACTTTTTTTTTTTTTGGTCAAACGGATATATTGAAATAGCAAAAGATGTTCAACCTCTTAAACAGAGGAGCCAATAACAGACAACAAGGCTGCTCATTGGTGACTATAGTGACTAAAAAACGAAATTTCTCTCTCTAAAACACAAGTTCCTTGTATAATTGGAAGGGATTTTTTTTGTAACAAGCTTTGATAGAAGTTTAATAAACGATATTTTTGGATCAAAATCTAAAAAAACATAAAAAGAAAACTGGAATAAAAATACTAGATTAAAAGTTAAATATGTCAAATTCCTTAGAAGATATTTACATGTCGAAGTCATACCAACTATAATCTACTTTAAACAAAGATTTTATAGAGTTTATTACATTATTTAAAAGAAATGTATGGATAGATTTTGTTGACATTCTCAAAATTAATATATGAAAGGTCCGATTGATTATCTAAAGCAATACACATCACCAGCACACACCATCTCTGAATATAGAGTGGATAATTCGGACAACTAGTACTAACTAAACAATAGTTTATAGCTAAACTAGTGTTCTGTCTTTTTATGCTCAACAAGACTAATATATAATACTCACTGGTCCAAAAAAGACTATCTACTACTTTGTTTTTGAGTCAGCAAATTTGACCGCCAAGCCTACTTGTATATTTCTTTCTCGTTTATTTAAACTTATCACAGCGGACTCCACTACCATATCATGTCCATAGCAGAAATAAAAAGCTCTGCTGTTTGTTCGATTTTCTTCAGTTGAAAACCATAAAGAAAAGGGAAGTAAAAGATGAAGAAAGCAGAGCTAATATTCGTTCCTCTGCCGGAGACCGGCCACCTTTTGTCGACGATCGAGTTCGGTAAGCGTCTGATCAATCTGGACCGTCGGATTTCTATGATCACAATCCTCTCCATGAAACTCCCTTACGCTCCTCACGCCGACGCTTCGCTCGCGTCTCTCACAGACTCTGAGCCTGGAATCCGACTAATCAGTCTCCCGGAGATACAAGACCCACCTCCGATTAAGCTTCTTGACACTTCCTCCGAGACTTACATCCTCGATTTCATCGATGAAAACATACCTTTTCTCAGAAAAACCATCCGAGGTTTGGTCTCATCTCCCGGAGAAACCTCAAATCATGTCGTCGGTTTGGTTCTTGATTTCTTCTGCGTCGGTTTGATCGACATAGCTCGTGAGGTAAACCTTCCTTCGTATATATTCATGACTTCTAATTTCGGTTTCTTGGGGTTTCTCCAGTATCTCCCGGAACGAAATCGTTTGAATTCGTCGGAGTTCAGCGAGACAGCCGGCGAGGAAGAGTTGCCAATTCCGGCGTTCGTAAACCGTGTTCCGGCCAAGGTTCTGCCGCCTGGTGTGTTCGACAAACTCTCTTACGCAACTTTGGTCAAAATTGGCAAGCGATTACCAGAAGCCAAGTGCATTTTAGTGAATTCGTTCCCAGAGGTCGAGCCTTATGCTGCTGAACATTTTTCGCGAGGACGAGCCTATCCTCACGTGTATCCTGTTGGGCCGGTTCTAAACTTAACGGGTCGTACCAATCCGGGTCTAGCTTCAGCTCAGTACGAAGATATGATGAAGTGGCTGGACGAGCAACCTGACTCGTCGGTTTTGTTCCTGTGTTTCGGGAGCATGGGAGTCTTCAGTGAACCTCAAATCAAACAGATAGCTCACGCGCTCGAGCTCGTCGGGTTCAGGTTCATTTGGGCGATCCGCAGCACGAACATGGCCGCAGACGGCGATCCTCACGAGCCGCTTCCAGAAGGATTCGTCCAGCGAACAATGGGCCGTGGAATTGTATGCAGTTGGGCCCCTCAAGTGGATATCTTGGCCCATAAGGCAACAGGTGGATTCGTGTCTCATTGCGGGTGGAATTCCATACAGGAGAGTCTGTGGTACGGCGTACCAATCGCCACGTGGCCGATGTATGCGGAGCAACAGCTGAACGCATTCGGAATGGTGAAGGAGCTGGGCTTAGCGGTGGAGATAAGGCTTGATTACGTGGCAGACGGTGATAGGGTCACGCTGGAAATCGTGTCGGCCGATGAAATCGCCACGGCCGTCCGATCGTTGATGGATAGTGATAACCTCATCAGGAAGAAGGTTCAAGAAATTTCGTCGGCGGCGAGGAAAGCTGTTGGTGATGGTGGCTCTTCTATGGTAGCTACAGAAGATTTTATCAGAGATGTTCTTGGGGATCACTTTTAAATTTTTATTATCCTCTTTCGGAGCCAAAGTTGCAATGTAAGTTGAAATAAACAAACTCTTAGATCTGGTCCGAAAACAATCTAAATAAAGTATAAAACCATGATGAGTTTTCTCATGGGATTAAAGAACAACTAATCACCTCGAAGACCCAAAGAATTACTGAACTACAGAATAATCGAAGATTACTTCTAAATCTCATTGTAACTTAGAATAATCAATAACACACACATTTTCATAGCATTTGCATTTGGTTATTTTTAGTCCAATTTTTTTTTTTTTTTTTTGGTAAAATAGTCCAATTTTTTTATTTTGCACTATAACGAAAGTTAAGTCGCAACCTAGGTTGCATGGAAACTCCACCCGGGGTGCGTTTCCGGTTTCGGAAACGTTTCCAAAACGTTTTCTCTCGAAAACTCGTCGGAAACTCGATTTTTCACGTTTCCTTAAAATTTCAGTTTGGA
>OVBJ01003353.1:0-11332 GCA_900406535.1 Noccaea bulbosa
CGGCTCAGATCTGGATTGGAGGGACTCTACGCAACGTCGATGCTTCACAGATAGATGTGAGAGAGATGAGAAAGAGAGAGAGAGACGCCGAGTTACAGATTTTTATCCCAAAATTAGGGTTATTTCTTTATATACCAATGTTAATTTTCCGGTTAGATGAAACAAAATTCGGTTAGGTTCGGTTAAATAGATTTCATCATGAAGTTTACCAGTGAAGTTTACAAGTGAAGTCTACTCCGCAAATCTCACAAACCGATATTGTATCAGAAATATGTACCAATATATTCTGGGTCCTGCCAATTCTCACAAAATATTTTGTTTTTCCGCTTGGATTTTTTGGAGTTTCAGACTTCATAACGAAGTCTAACTATGACCTCTAACTCGTAGGCCTTAGAAAAATTGGGAGATGCTATGAAGAGAAGAGTTAAAGTCCCGCATCGTTGGTCAATAATGGATTTGGTGTTTCTCTTGTTGAAATATCTATAGGTTATAGAATAAATCAAAATAAAACCCATAGTAACAAGGAGAATCATGTGCTAATAATTATCACTTTCAGAAAAGAATAAAAAAGGGGTCAAAACCAAAACCAAAACGAAAACCAAAACCAAAACCAAAACCAAAACCAAGCTAATAATACAACTTCTTTACGTTATTTTTATAGATTTTATCAAATTTGACATCAGAGCGTATGCTGCATTAACGCTACCATTTGTTTCTGCAGCTGCATCATCATCTTTTGGTTCTGCTGCACCAACGACAACACTTCTCCTTGTCTCTCCGTCGATGCTACTTGGCTTTCAGTGATCTCATTCAACGAGTATAAGATCTCAGCTTCTTCTTGAACACTTTCTTCCCCATGAACACTCTTAATTACTGATTCTTCCAAAGGCTCTTGACCCTGTCTCATGTTGTATTCATGAACTAGCAAGCAATCGATAAGGACGCTAATAGAAAGTGTTTCCGCAACATCCACCATAACTTTGTCAAATCTTGGAGGCAAAGAGGAAACAATCTTCGTCACCACTACTTTATCTTCGGCCTTCCACCCATAAGACTTCATACGAAACACAAGCTTCCCAGTGAATTCAATAACCGTTTCTGAATCCTTCATCCTCATATCCTTACACTCCTTCTTGAGGTCAAGAAGTTTTCTATTCTGAAATATAGGACCACCTAGTGATCTCACTAGCAAAATCTCCCATGCCTCCTTTGATGATGTAGCAGAAGCTATCCATGGAAGAATCTCGTGGCTTAATGCAGTTTGGATTATGTAAAGCGCGTTCGTGTCCTTCGTTTCTATCAATTGTTTCCACCATGCTAAATTGTACTCAGCGGCGGAGGATGATGCATACAAACTTTCACCGTCGAAGTCATGACCTGTCGATGAAGTCTCATACGGTGGTTCTTGATGAACTCCTTTTTCCACGACATCCCATAGACTCATAGCCTTTAAAAACGTTTTCATTTTCAAAGACCAACACTCATAATCATTCCCATCAAACACTGGAACAATAGCCGTCGTCATAATTTCCCTGAGATTTAAATTTAACTCTTGCACTTAGAGACCCTGAATAAAAAAAATCAGATTTTATTCCATCAGTTAAAACTACTACGGCCGATGGGATAATTATCTACACACACGGGGAAAAAAAAAGTAACTATATTAGCAAGAATATCGATCCATATCTTAACAATAAGATCAAGATTTTCGCAAAAGAAATCTACGTATTTCTGAATTATCACTTTGAGTAAAAAAAGAGAGGGAAGACTTAATAATTCTAGAACTTTTTGAGAAGCTTAGATGAAAGAACCTAATTTATTCCTGACAATAATCAAACGAACGAAATCTCAAATGAATAGGCAAGAGGAACCAAGGACAAACCCTAAACATGAGAGACTTAAATCGCAAGGCATCTACCTCATATAACTTCAAACACGTTATTATACTTGTTCCAAAACAGAGCTACTTCTCTGTTTCCTTACAAGAAACTGGAGTTGCAAAGCACATCAATGAACGCAGCATATATCAATCAAGTCACAGTTTTCTCTAGTTATAAAAAAAAAATCAAATCATATCATATTTTTTATAGTACATTAATTTCTATTTGTTTTTCGTTTACTACCCAGCTCCTATTTACTGATTACACTAGATTTGTTTTTTCAGACTGGATCC
Source organism: Noccaea bulbosa (assembly GCA_900406535.1). Taxonomy (NCBI): domain Eukaryota; kingdom Viridiplantae; phylum Streptophyta; class Magnoliopsida; order Brassicales; family Brassicaceae; genus Noccaea; species Noccaea bulbosa. The sequence continues at coordinate 2,174 of OVBJ01003353.1, forward strand.
AATTAAGTTAACAAGGATAATAACTTTAAAAAAAAAAATAAACTTGAAACGGTCGAACAAATAACCATTAAATATCAAACAATATCCAAGCTAATAAGAAAACTAATAAACCCAACATTACAAAGATAAAAATGTATCAGTAATTGATCCACTGCCTAGAAATCAGAACCAACCAAACAATAAAACCCCAAAATATGCAACCCCAAAATATCAAGCGCTTCATCAATGCCGTTGCCTCTGCGAGTGGAATCATGACCTCATTCGAATAGTTTGATGAGTTTAACGTTTCAGGTTCATCCTGGAGACGTTCTTTCGCATCGACACTCTCAATGACCGATTCTTGAACCGCTTTCATACTGTATTCAAGAACCAACAAGTAATCGATTAGTTTACTTATAGAAAGTGTTCCCTCAATTTTGAAAAACACTTCACCAAATCTTAGAGGCAAAGAGGAAAGAATCTTCTTCAACACTTCTTTATCTTCGACCTCCCATCCACAGTACTTCATACGCGACACAAGTTCCATTAGCTTCCCAGTAAACTCATGAATCGTGTCCGCGTCACTCATCGTCATTCTATCATACTCTTTCTTGAGATCAAGAAGCTTTCTAGCTCGAAACATAGGACCACCTAGTGATCTCACTAACAAAAGCTCCCATGCTTCCTTTGATGACCTAGCAGAAGCTATCCACTGAAACGTCTCAATGGTTAATCCAATTTGGATCATGTAAAGAGCTGTCATGTCTTTCATCTCCATCCATTTTTTCCACTCATAGGATGATGATGATGTTGATGCATAACTTTCTCCTTCGAATTCACGACATGTCGATGAAATTTCCTCTGGCGGTTCTTGCTGGATTCCTGTCTCCACGACATCCCATAGATCCATAGCCTTCAAAAGCGTTTTCATTCTTATACTCCAAGACTCGTAATGACTCCCACCAAATACGGGAACAAAAACCGTCGTCATTATAAGCCCTGAATCAAAAATCAGATTTAATATGAGCAGAGAAAATTATCAACACACAAAAACCTTAGCGGTGTAATGGATCTATATCTCAATAATATTTCAAAATAAGGCAAGAAGAAACCAAGCACAAATAGTAAAACATAAGGAGATTTAGGGCATGATTGGTTATAAGACTGTAGGAATTTTTTGATGTAGGATTTAGGCTGTAGAATTTTTGGCAATAAATATTATGTTATTAAAAATATATATGTAGCATTAAAACAAAACAAAATAAGATATAAAAAAATAAGTTAAAAAGGAATGTAAAGGAACAAATAAGAAAAAAAAAAAAAAAATCTCAGCTTTGAAAAAATTGATTGAGTTTTAAAAATGAACTCAAAGCTTGATTGGTGACACACAGAGCACATATCTTTCAACACACGGTACTGTTGTGGTTCCAAACCAGAAACAAGTTCTATATTTCCTTATAAGAAACTTAAATTGCAAGGCACGTATGAACATATCTATAGATATATAAAATAGAGACGATATTTTGTACTGATGCTTCCCAGGTTAAGAAATATGGAATTGTCAGGAACAGTAAGAATTAGAAGAACAATCATGAAAAACCTAGCAAACGGATATAAACTTCAAATCTCAGATCATAAGTTCTTAGAATGAAATTTGGTAGTGTACCAGATTGTATCAAATTTCTGAGCAGACCCAAAAGCCAATGCGCATATACTAGACTATTGTTTCGAGGAGAGAGATTCTATATTTATAACCCTAGTTTTTGCACAAGAAACCTAACGGATAACGACGAGAAAAAATAATGTAGATTTTATTAGTAGATAAATTTTTAAAGGATAATGACAATACTTTTTAGTATATATCTTAAAAAAAAAAAAAAAGTAGTATATTCTCTTGGAACTGACGAAGACGTAGTATATACTTGGCACCAAATTCTCAAAGCCAAAGATACTACAAAATCTGAAAACCTTCTGGCGTGATTTTCTCAAGAAACATGCGAATGGTGTGATAAACTGATTAGTAAAAGAAAACAAGACAAGAGGAACCAAGCAAAAACCCTAAAACATGAGAGACTTAAATCGCAAGGCATCTCGGTCACGTATCTTCAAGCACACATTGATGTTTTTGGGTCCAAAGATGAGCTGGCTCTCTGTTACACTATAAGAAACTTGACCTCCAAGGCAAGTCCTCCATACACATATTCTTCTACGCATAATATAAGTAGAAGCAAGACTGTTTATGACTCATTGATACTGAAAATTGTTCTCACCTATAGAGTTATTATGTCCAAAGTTTACAAAGTTACAACATATCACAACTAGAATTCTATATATACATCTTAGTTGGTTTTGAAGAATCCTCAATACCAAAAAAAAAAAAAAAAAAAAAAACCCCNTCGTCTTGTTTCTACCTTCTGCTCATTTGAAAACAAGCTTACAAGTGAAGCAAAATCCAGAAAGATCTATCAATTCTCTGCGCATATAGTTTTTGAGAAGCATGTGCGTTTTCTTTTCTGGCTGTGATATCAATGGATAGATCGTTGCAACCTTCAATTTCCTAGCATTCCTCAGGATGTAACTCGCTATTTTTCACTCGTTTTCTGTGCCTTGGTAACCACTCCACTCGAATGTTTCAAAATGAGAGCCAAAACATTCGGGAACGAATTTCAGTTCTTTCCATCTAACCGTTGGATCTATAGTCCCACATAGATGATCCTGATGAAGCTTGAGAAAACGTAGTTTAGGTGAATAGAACAAGACTGGCTCAAAAATCTTCCACCATTCTCGTTGACATGTACATATCTCCAAACGAACAAGTTGATCGAAGAAGAGAATAACCCCCGGAGCCTACATAAATTAACACCAAACCGAGAGTCAAGAATCAAGAAGTTACGAAATCTTAATTTGAGTAGAATGATCATCATTACCTTTGAAGTGAGTAAGCATAACGAAAGGCGTTTAGCGGATTTAAGAGCTCTCAGAAGCTTCTCATTATCGATGAAAACAACACTAACATCAGCTTCAACAAGTTTTTCCATCTTCTTATCGTCAGAAATAGAAACGTTTCTCCAGTAATCTTCAAGCTTCAAGCACTCCAAACAAGGAGCATTCACATTCAACATCACATCGTGTTCGCTAGACTCAGAACATCTAAGAACTGTCAATCTCTGCAAACCAGGCACTGCGATGGATAGAGTTGTTGTCTGATTAACACTCGAACATCTATCCAAAGTCAAACTTTCGAGACTCGGTAAGTTAGATAAAAGATAAGAGAGAGACTCGTCGCTTTAGTACTTGACACGGCAAAGCTTCAAGACTTTGAGAGACTTGAGTGAAATCGGGTCACCACAATCATCTTCAAGACTAAAACCTTCGAGTCTAAAGATGACAAGTTCTTGAAACTGATATATTGCTTTCTTGAAAGTCATCACATCACAAGTAGCACTGACTATATCAAGCTCGCGCAGGGTTCTCTAGGCGAAAAGACCCACATAGAAGTTACAGTAAACATATAGTTTCAGAGCGAAATAGAGAAAACCTAGAATGAAGAACATGCTTATTTTACAGACGAAAACGGGTCAATCCTGAGAGCATGGATTCAAAAACTTCAAGAAAGACATTTAATTTCTCAACGATCCTATAAACCCATCAAACGTGAATTACCTAAAAAGGAATCCTAAGATTTGCTAACCTTGAAAAGAAGAGATTTCAGCTTTGCATTGCAGTGAGATTTCTTCGGAGTAGGCAACGACCGAAGAAGTTTGTTTTCTTGAGTGGGGAGAGAGAGAGAAGACGACCGAAGAAGTGTTGCACAAACCAATTGATGAAAGCACATACAAAGAAGATTAGGAACTCAAAATTTCATCGATTTCGGGTTCTTAAATTTAGAGAGTCGTTTTTCAGATTGATTTCCACTCTCTCTCAGAGATCCATTTTGGAAGAGAATGTGTTTTAGAGGTTTGTTTATGATATCAATTAAATGACGTCGTTAGGTTTCTGGAAACGACGTCGTTAGATTTCTGGAAACGACGTCGTTTCATTGAATCAGAAATTTTAAAAATGCGTTTTGCAGAATGTTTGAGAAAACAGAGATCCTAGATTCTAGAATTAATAAATTACATCTAAGCCAAGAATGTACATAATGTTTGTTACAAACGGGGAAATTCACGTAAACACAATTCGTACAATAAGATCATTACATCGTCAATATACAAAAAAAAAGAAAAGAAAAACATAATTAAAAGTTCAAATTGTAGTTTTAGTTTAGAGTGAGAGAGTTTAAAAACATATTTTCTATAAAACGTTGGAGCGTTGGATTACAAGTTCACAAGAGGTTGAAGCCTTAGACACAGATTGCAACTCGATCGTAATCATATCATTCTCCATGGATGCACATGTAAGAGAGATCAACGCACTCTTTAAACGACGACCGTTTCTCAAAATGTAAACGGCGGCTTCTTTCTCTTCCTTTGTTTCACTTCCGCCATAGCCTATCCATTGAAGAGTCTCGAGATGGAAGCTCAAGCATTCAGGAACATAGCTCGGCTCAGAGACAAAACAAGAGTGTTTATTAATATATCCAAACCAAACGCGATTTGTCTGTGAAAACATATAGAGGCGTCAAGTACTGAATTCGACCAATTTTTAAAAGCTCTCTAAACAGATTAATTACTAATAAGGGAAGCTGGTGATTTGTTTAGTAACCTGGCTAAGTTTAAGAACTTGCAGTTTAGGGGTATCTTGAAGCACACGCAAAAGCAGATTTGACCGGAAGTTTTGGTAAATGTGTAGTTCGAGATGAAGAAGCTGGTTATAGTAGAATCTATCGGTAAGATGCTTAACCTGCACGCAAGAAAAGAAAAATAAACATTACATTGTATTTGAAATGAAATGAGATTTAAGGGAGAAATATGTTTTTCTTTTAGGGTTTCTACTTTTTTACCATTGAAATGTATAAATTTATCGAAAGACGTTCAACTGAAGTAAGAGATTTCAGAAGCTTTCCACTTTTAGACTGACAAACTGCGACGTTTGCTTCCACCAATTTAGGCATATCTCCGGTGAAATCGAAACTACCTCTGCGGTCATCGATCATTAAGTAAATCAAAGAAGGAACATTTATCTCGAATATCGGGTCATCGTCGTATAAAGATCTATCTTGTTTGATGATGAACAATCTCTGTAAGGAAGGGACCGATATGGTGAACAACTTATCAGCACGGAGACGTCTTTCGAGGAAGAGATCTTCAAGAACAGGACAAGCTGATAAAAGTCTAGAGAGAGATTGATCGCACGAGTACCATACACGTGTTAGGTGCAAGGACTTCAGAGACCGGAAACAGACCGGAGAATTGGCAGAAACATCCAGGAGAATCTTGTCTTGGAGTTTCATCTCGACGAGTGTTTTGAAGACATTAAGGTTAGATGAGAATCTGATAGGAGTAGGACTGGATGAAGATGTGATTGATATCTCGAGGAGAGTGGAACCAATACTTGGAAACAACAGAGAATCTATGGATTCAGAGCGATTACGAAGTTTGAGATTCAAGGTTTTAAGAATAGGAGCTTCGTGTAATTGCAATGACCTGCCGCAAAATTCATCAAATCCAATGGAAAGATTGTTGAGACAAGAGTATTCATCATACTCAAGCTTCTGCATCATCTTCCATAGAGACTTCCATCGTCTAGACAATAAACTTGTGGACATTGCATCGCTTACCGGAATTAATGAGATGATTTTTATGAGCAAATCGTCTGACAAGTGACTAATCCTATCTGAATTTGTGAACATCTTTCCTTCTCTTTTTTCTTGTTTTTGTTTTTGTTTTTGTTTTTGCAGTTCATTGCCCAAGATCAATTCAGAGATTGAAAAGAGCATGATCTTGGACTTTTAATCTTGGACGCTGTCATTAAGATAAACCAAATTGATCAAATTCTTTAAATCTCGGACTGTGTCATTATGATCAATCTAATTGGTCAAATATTTTATTCCTGGATTCTGTCAAAAAATTAAAGTTGACATGATGAAACCCAATTGGTCATATATTTTAAATTTTAATCTTGGACTCTGTCAATAAGATCAAGTTAACATTTTAATTCTTCCTCTCTCTCTCTCTCTCTCTCTTTTTAAGATAACTTTTTCTGATAAATAAATATCATCTAGAAAAGTCTCTGTTTGAATGTCTTAACGTTGCCTCCGATTTTGGAGAAGAAGGTATTTCAGAATTTTATATACTAAATCAATTGAGCGACGTCGTTTACGTAGCTGATAGCGACATCGTTTTACTATGTAATTTACAAGAAGGTAATAGTATTTGTTACAAACTCGAAAATTCATGTAAATACAAGTTCGTACAATAGTCTCAAATCATATTTTGTCATTACAAACAAAAAAAAAAAAACATAAATCAAACTGTAGTTTAAAGTGAGAGTTTAAAACATATTTTTGTGAAAATAGTCGGAGCGTTGGATTACAAGCTGGCACGAGACTGAACCCTTAGACGTAGATTGCAGCTCGTTGATCATAATCATCTCATTCTCCAACATGGGTGTACATACAAGAGAGATCAAAGCAGTTTTTAAACGGCGAGCGTTTCTCAAAATGTAAACGGCTGCTTCTCTCTCTTCCTCTGTTTTATCACTTCCGCCATAACCTATCCATTCAAGAGTCTCGAGATGGAAGCTCAAGCATTCAGGAACAGAGCTCGGTTCAGAGACAGAACAAGGGTGCTCATCAATAAATCTAAACCATGCGCAATCTGCCTGTGAAATATGAGAACATAAATGCATTAGTTGAATTAGACCAATTTTGAAAATCTCTCGAAACAGCTTTACTAAATGAGGAAAGCTGGTGATTTATTTAGTAACCTGGTCAAGTTTAAGAACTTGCAGTTTAGGGGAATCTTGAAGCACACGCAAAAGCAGATTTGACCGGAAGTTTTGGGAAATGTGTAGTTCCAAATGAAGAAGCTGGCTATAGTAGAATCTATCCGTAAGGTGCTTAACCTGCACGCAAGAAAAAACATTATAGTGTATTTGAAATTAAATGAAACTTAAGGGAGAAGAAAGATAATTTTTAGGGTTCTTACCATTGAATTGAATAAATTTATCGAAAGACGTTCAACTGAAGTAAGAGATTTCAGAAGCTTTCCACTTTTAGAATCATAAACTGCGACGTTTGCTTCCACCAATTTAGGCATATCTCCGTTGAAATGGAAACTACCTTGGCGATCATCGATCTTTAAGTAAATTAAAGAAGGAACATTTATCTCGAATATCGGATTATCGTCAACGAAATATCCATCTTTGTGAACGATGATCAATCTCTGTAAAGAAGGGACTGATATGGTGAACAACTTATCAGCACGGGAAACTCTTGCAAGGAAGAGATCTTCAAGAACGGGACAAGCCGATAAAAGTCTAAAGAAAGATTGATCGCACGAGTACCTCACCCACGAGAGGTGCAAGGACTTCAGTGACCGGAAACAAACCGGAGAGTCGGGAGAAACATCCACAAGAATCTTGTCTTGGAGTTTCATCACGACGAGTGTTTTGAAGACATAAAGGTCAGAAGAGAATCTGATAGGAGTAAGATTGTAATAAGATAGGATTGATATCTCGAGGAGAATAGTGGAACGAATACTTGGAAAGAACAGAGAATCTATGAAATCATATTGTTTACGAAGTATGAGATTCAAGGTTTTAAGAACAGGAGCTTCGTGTAATTGCAAAGACCTGCCACAGAACCCGTCAAATCCAATGGAACGTCCAATGTGGAGACAAGAGTTTTCATCATACTCAAGCTTATGCATCATCTTCCATAGAGACTTCCATCGTTTAGACAATACACTTGTGGACATTGCTTCGCTTACCGGAATAAATGAGAGGATTCGTATGAGCAAATCGTCTGGCAAGTGACTGATCCTATCGGAATATGTAAACTTCTTTAGTTCTCTCTCTTTTTTTCTTTTGCAGCATATATTGCCCATAATTTAGATGAATCCCGAGGTTGGAAAGAGCCCGATCTTGGAATTTTAATCTTGCACTCTGTCAATATATAAGATCAACCAAATTGATCAAAAATATTTTAGTCTTGGACTCTGTCAATAAAATCAACTTGACAAGTTACATGCTTACATCATAGAACATTTTAATTCTTCCTCTCTTTTTAATTATTATTTTTTTTTTTAATAATATTGGTTCTGATAAAAATCATCTAGGAAAGTCTTTTNTTATTTTTTAATAATATTGGTTCTGATAAAAATCATCTAGGAAAGTCTTTTTTCTCTGTTTGAAGAACAGAGAACCATAACCAGACAAAACTCAATATTTTCGAAGGAACCGAGGAAAATCCTCTGTTTCCTTTCTGTCAACGAAGAAAAGAGATTAAAAAAAGAAGAAGTAAAAATTCAGTTTCACATTTTAAGAACATTGCATCGTTAGGGTCACATCAAATTGTAGTTTTAACTTTAAGTGAGAGTTAAAACAAATTCTTTAGGAAAACTAGGAACAGCAACAAGAGTTTGTGATATTTTGTATTCTTTTTTGTAAACGAAGAAAGAAACTCCTCTATTTCAAACCTTGTATAAAGTCTAAAATGCTGCTAATAACACTTTCACTAACCGGGAGAAATATGATAACTCTAGTGAAGCTTTAAATTTTTATTACAAGCTGACACGAGGCTGAAGCTTTAGACATAGATCTCAAATCCTTTACCATCATCAAACCATTCTCAGTGTCCTTTGAGTGTATAGAGATCGTAGCAGTCTTTAAACGACGAGCGTTTTTTAGAATGTAAACCGCGGTTTCATTCTCTTGCAGTGTTCCTCCATAGCCAATCCATTGAAGAGTCTCGAGATGAAAGCTCAAGCATTCAGGAACAGAGCTCGGTTCAGAAACTAAACACAGTTGATCCTCCATATCTTTGGGATGTGTCTGAGAAACATAAAGACATTGCATGAAATTAATCCAAGCTCTGGAAACAGATTACTAATACAGGGAGGAATAATAACTTACGCGTTTGAGCTTGAGAGCTAGTAAATTAGGGATTTCTTTTAGCAAACGCACTAGCAGATTCGACCTAAAATTGTTGCAAACGTCTAATTCAAGATGAAGAAGCCGGTTGAGGATTAAACTATCCGCAACATGAAGAAGATACTGGACGCAAAAAAAAAAAAAAAA
>OVBJ01003354.1:0-12544 GCA_900406535.1 Noccaea bulbosa
TTTTATGCAATTTTACTTTTCATAGATGCTAAATGTTCTAATCTTATTTATATATAATTTTCTTTCATCAAAAAAATTTCCAATAATTTTCTAAATTAAATTTGAGTTGTGATTACGAATTAGACTTCATGATAAAGTCTAATACTCCGTAGACTTCATAATTCCCCAAATATGAAAACAAATTAATTATTAACATTGTAACCGAGCCAAGCCCAATTAAAGCGAATCGGGTCCAATAAAAAACAGAGTCCAGAAAACCCTAACTTTGCTTCTTCTCAGGTGCGTGTGCTCTCCGCTGGTTCCTTAAAAGAGTTGGCACACGCTTTTCGATCTTCCTCGACTCTCAGTCTGAATCTCCCAATTATCTCAGGTACTAATCTCGAATTTTCCTTTTCTTCGACGATTGATGATTAGATTTCATGGTCACATGAATTTTGATATCGTCACCGACATAGATTTTGGGCGTTTTCGGTGTTTGCTTGTGTTTGCTTCTCGATTGATTCAGAGTTCAGTTTTACATCTGGGATTGTATTAAAACCGTCGATATTTCTTCAAAATACTTGAAATTTGCTGTTTTTGGATTGATTTTTGTGCTTTCTATCACTCGTTGTTTTGTTATTTGGTCAAGTCTCAACCTTTGAGCAAATTAAATGATCTTTTTATCTATAAGATACGTGGGCGAATTTGGAATATAATTTCAAATCTCGTTTTCTTATTTGCATAAATTCGGTTCATCCTTTTAATCGAAGTGTCGAATTTGCTGGTTTTCAAGCTTAAAGTTATGAATAATTTGACGCCTTAAGATTTTGCATGTCGAAATATTACTCCTTTGTTGTTAAAATCTGATAAAAAATCTCGAGTAATAAAATCATTGTTATTAGCTCTGATTATGACTGAATTTTCTGTGAATATTGTTGGTGCTACTTTGTAGCTGTTTCTTATGTAGTTTCAATTGGTGCTTGTGTCTAATCTATACTCCCTAATAGTTTTCCAGATAAGATCAGGTGTTCCTGTCTAAATAGTTCCCGCAGACTGTCCTGTTAAAACCAGTTTTGTTCTGCTATCATATTGTCTATAAAAATGTCGATATCTTCAACAGGCAGTTAAACCATATATATATATTTTTTTTTTAGATCTTTTGAAAGATGGCAGATCGATTGACACGTATTGCTATTGTGAGTGCTGATCGTTGCAAGCCAAAGAAATGTCGCCAAGAGTGCAAGAAGAGCTGTCCTGTGGTCAAGACAGGTGCATATTCTTATTCCAAAATTGAATTGGTGGTCTTGCATGCTGTGATTGATTGGTTGTGTCATTACTCATTGCATAGGACTTGTGACTGCATGCCAATTAGTGCATAATAGTTAGGTTACATGTAAAATCATAAGTAATATGTTTATGCTGCTACCGGCTTGGTGTCTTTGTCATAACTCTATATATTTCAGTGCCACTTACGCATTAACTTATTTTTGTCTTAGGAAAACTTTGTATTGAGGTGACTGTTGGTTCCAAGCTTGCTTTTATCTCAGAGGAGTTGTGCATCGGTTGCGGTATTTGTGTTAAGGTATGCCTTCATCTGCTATTTCTGATTCTGAATATGCCTCTGTAGTCTGTACATGTCAGAAAACTGGGATACTTAGTACTTTGTTTTTGAAATTTTTTCAGAAATGCCCGTTTGAAGCCATCCAGATCATCAATCTTCCTAGGGACTTAGAGAAAGATACGACCCATCGTTATGGGCCAAACACTTTTAAGTTGCACAGGTTCGTTTATCTGTTATTTTCTTCTACAAAAACCGACCCCTCTTCTAGTTTTTTAAGACAATGCGAATCTCTATCTTGACTTACAGGCTCCCAGTTCCGAGGCCAGGGCAGGTCCTAGGGTTGGTTGGGACAAATGGTATTGGAAAATCAACAGCTCTGAAAATTTTGGCGGGAAAGCTCAAACCAAATTTGGGCCGTTTCACTGTAATAGTCTCTCTTAAGTTTCTGATATTTTCTATGGAGATTCCGTCTCCTGACTCATTGATGTATAATTATCTTCCTTCTTGAGCAGAATCCTCCAGACTGGCAAGAAATCTTGACACACTTCCGTGGGTCAGAGCTGCAAAACTACTTCACCCGTATTCTAGAAGATAATCTTAAGGTACAATGGAAATTGATCTTAAATTTGTCTCCAGAGGGTGCCTACGTATCGTGAATAACTCAGCTTGTGATATTATGTGCATGACAGGCCATCATAAAGCCACAATATGTTGACCACATTCCAAAAGCTGTCGAAGGCAATGTTGGACAGGTCCTTGACCAGAAGGATGAGAGAAATAAGAAGGCAGAGCTCTGTGCTGAACTGGAGCTGAATCAGGTTATTGATCGTGATGTTAAGAATTTATCTGGTGGTGAGCTGCAGAGGTTTGCAATTGCTGTTGTTGCCATACAAAATGCGGAGATTTATATGTTTGACGAACCATCAAGTTACCTTGATGTTAAGCAAAGACTCAAAGCTGCTCAAGTTGTTCGTTCTCTCCTGAGGCCTAACAGGTTTGCTTTTTCTATCTTCTGAAGTTTTTTCCAAATGGGATCTTAAGTAAGCTATTAACAGTTGTCTTTTTTTTCCCGCAGCTATGTCATTGTTGTGGAGCATGATCTTAGTGTTCTTGATTACTTGTCGGATTTCATTTGCTGTCTGTATGGGAAACCAGGAGCATATGGTGTTGTGACTCTCCCCTTCTCCGTCAGAGAAGGAATTAACATTTTCTTGGCTGGGTTTGTTCCCACCGAAAATTTACGTTTTAGGGAAGAATCTTTGACCTTTAAGGTAACCGTTTTCTTATGGCGAAGAGTCAAAAGTTAACTGACAACCGTAATCAATATTTATCCACCAACGCGACCGGAGAAGTAAAATATTCGCATCTGTTCTTTCTTTTGTGTGAAGGTTGCTGAAACTCCACAAGAAAGTGCTGAAGAGATACAGTCGTACGCTAGGTACAAATACCCCACCATGACCAAAACTCAAGGAAATTTCAAGTTGAAAGTGACGGAAGGCGAATTCACAGACTCTCAGATTATTGTAATGCTTGGGGAGAATGGTACAGGGAAGACAACATTTATTCGGATGCTGGTATTCTCTTCTTCCATATCTCCTCTCTCATGGTTAGAGTTTCAGAAAGTAACGGACTTCTTAACTTGTATTATTGGTGATATCTGCAGGCGGGTTTGTTGAAACCTGATGAAACAGAAGGATCGGACATAGAGATACCAGAATTCAATGTTTCCTACAAGCCACAAAAGATCAGCCCAAAGTTTCAGAATTCAGTTAGACACTTGCTACATCAAAAGATTCGGGACTCTTACATGCATCCTCAGTTTGTTTCCGACGTGATGAAACCACTTCAGATTGAGCAGTTGATGGATCAAGAAGTTACAAATCTCTCAGGAGGAGAGTTGCAAAGGGTTGCATTGGTTCTGTGCCTCGGAAAGGTTAGTATTTTGTTTCAGAAGTCTATGCAACATACAAGCTCTTTTTCTTTGTGTCGGTGATCTCATGTTTCCCCCAAATTTGTGATTCCCTGCAGCCTGCGGATATATACCTGATTGATGAGCCAAGTGCGTATCTTGATTCAGAGCAACGTATTGTGGCATCTAAAGTCATCAAGCGATTCATTCTCCATGCAAAGAAAACTGCATTTGTAGTCGAGCATGACTTTATCATGGCTACCTATTTGGCAGACCGGGTTATTGTCTTTGAAGGACAACCATCCATTGATTGCAGTGCAAATTGTCCTCAATCACTGCTCAGCGGAATGAATCTCTTCTTATCTGTAAGTCTCCTAGTTACTCTGTAGTTGCATGAGTAAAGGACCTAATGTTTGATGCTAATGATTTCCATTTATGTCTTTCTTTACCCTGCAGCATCTGAACATCACATTCAGACGGGATCCCACCAATTTCAGACCAAGGATAAACAAATTGGAGTCCCTCAAAGACAGGGAGCAAAAGTCTGCTGGCTCATTTTACTACTTGGACGATTAAGACAACTACCATGAGGTTCGTATTCTCTGAAATCCAATCTTGTTTTATCAATCGCACAGCATTTGAAGGAGCCAATATCTGAAATGTTGGTTCTCTCTTCGTTTCCTTCACTGATTCACAGGCTATAGGGCATGATCTTGGATACAACATTGTCTGAATTCCAGGAAGGTCTTTTGCTCTGAGGAAGTTGATCTGTGAGCTCGGGATATTTTGGGCAGCCATCTGTGTACCCAGTTCCTTTGGAGATCTTTCTTTCTGGTCAAGCTTTTTGATTGTTTCTTCATCAGTTTTGCTTCTCAGGTTTTCTATTACTGCCTTCCCCCTCCTGCCTTTTGCTGAATGCTACACAGGGTTGTACCATTAACTGAGCAATAAAAGTTTTTCAGAATATTTAACCTTTCGTTTGTTTGTTGACTTTTGTAACTCTCTGTCGTTGATTTCAAGATTTACTATTATGTTATTTACTTGGATTTTTACTCGGAATTTGTTGCCTGTTATATTATTTCTATTATCTACTTCTCTCACAGAGTGTCAAATACTAACGTCAATAAGACTGTAACCAGGGAGTTTCTTCAAAGCCTTATCCTCCACCATCTTACGTAGCCGCACCGCTTCTTCCCAACCTCCCAGCCCAACATATGTATTCGACAATGAGATATAGTAAGAAGCATTGTCTGGTTCCATTTCAAACAGAACTTGTGCAACTTCTTTCCCCAACTTTGTGTCTCCGTGATAGTTACAAGCACTCAACAAAGCTCCCCATACACCTGCTTTCTGTGGCTCTCCGATCCCTTTGATGAACTCATAAGCTTCTCTCAGCTTCCCTGCCCGGCCAAGCATGTCAACCACGCAAACCCGATGCTGGGTAACTGGTTTCACCCCGAATTGATCCTCCATTTGGTTGTAATATCTTAGACCTTCGTCTATAAGCCCAGAGTGGCTGCAAGCCGACAACAGGCTTATGAAAGTGCTCTTGTTTGGCTCCATCTTTGTGCTGCTACTACTCATTTCCTTGAATATTTCCATTGCCTTATCTCCCATTCCATGGAATCCATATGCGGAGATAACAGAGTTCCAAGCGGCAACTGATTTCGCCCCTGAGTTTTTAAACACTTTCATGCTGGTTTCTAGCATCCCACAGCTGCTGTACAGGTCCACGAGTGCGGCACAGAGAAAAGGGTTATCCTGAAATCCACGGCGAATGAGATGACAATGTGCCTGCATACCATAGCCTCTAGACCCGAGCTGAGTTGAAGCAGAGAGAATGCCAACGAATGTTATCTCGTTCGGCTCTAACTCGAGTTTTCGAAAGAGCTGAATCGCGTCTGGCCCAGCTTTATTCTGAGCCAAAGTTGATATTATACAGTTCCAGGAACATAAATTAGGGTGAGAGATCAAGCCAAAGACCTTCACTGCACTATCGACGTCTTTACATCTACCATACATGGTGATCAACGTGTTCTCCAACTGAGTGTCAGATTCTCTCAAGCTCCTAATAGCTAGACCATGAAAGCATCTTCCTTGCAAGACCAGTTCGAGGTTTCCACATGCCGAGATAGTACCCAGAAGAGTAATCATGTCATGACTAACTTTCCCTTCACGACTCATTGCTTGAAACGCTCTCAGAGATTCTAAATGGTAACCATTCGATGCACAGCCATAGATAACAGAGTTCCAAGATGTGAGATCCCTTGTTTTGGATATCGTCTCTAACAGCAAGAATGCTGAAGTTAGGTCCCTGCCACCAATGTACATGTTTATAACTGAATTAGCTGAGAGGATATTATCCCCAAATCCAAGCTTTAGCTGCCAACAATGGACTGATTTGCCAAAGAAGAGAGAATCAGAGGAATCACAAGACGGAAGAACTGCCAACACAGTCGACAAGCTAAACTTTGAACAAGAATACTCACTGACAACTTCTTTGAACAGATTCTTAGCTTCTTGTGTAAACCCGTTTTGTGCAAAAGCAGATATCATCGAGTTCCATGAAACCAAGTCTCGATCAGTTGTTATCTTGAACAACAACTCAGCCTGCCTTGTTAAGCCACACTTACCATACATGTCGATAAGGCTGTTTATTACCTCTCTGGACTGCACCTCCCTGCGAACCGTGTAACCATGAATTGCTCTTCCCTCTCGGGGCAAACATTTATCACCGCATATGGAAGTTACTGTAACCACGGTGGCGATATCAGGCTGAATCCTATCCACCGATTGCATTTCTTTAAAAATACCAAACGCCTCTTGAAACATCCCATTTGAAGCAAACCCATTCAGGATTGCATTCCAAGAAATCACATCCTTGCTTAGTAATTCTTCAAACACGGTTTCCGCAGCTTCGGTGTCCCCACATTTTGAGTACATTGACATGATCGAATTGGCCACAGAGACATGAACTTCTGGGATATAACCTGATTTTATAACCAACCCGTGGAGTGACTCACCTAAAAGAAGCTCTTCGAGAGTAGCACAAGCTGAGACAACACATGAAAAAGTCACATTATCAGCATCTTGTCCTGAACCAATCATCGCCTTGAAATACTCCAACGATTTCTTGGGATGACCATTAGCGAGACATTTAGTCACAATTGTGTTCCAAGAAACAATGTCTCTGTGCTCCATATGTGCAAATACACACTCTGCTGAGCTCAAATCCCCGCCTTTAGCATAAAGATTAATCAAAGCATTGCACAAGCTAGAATCAGAAACCAATCCAGCCTCTATCGCCAAACAATGAACCAGTCGACATTTCTTCGAAAGGTTGAGTCTTGATAACGCCGAAGCTGCAAGTAAAAGCGTCGTAGAATCAAACTCGGTTCCTTTCTGAATCATCTGAACAAAAATTCCAACAGCTGCCAGCGAACGACCATTGTGATTCAGAGCAGTGATCATACTGTTCCAAACAATCACATCTTTCCCTTTCATTTCACCAAACAGACCCAAAGAAGACGCTAAGTCCCCTGTTCTACCGTAAAGCGTCAGAAGCTTCGAAGATGCAGGCAAATCTTGGAGAAAACCACTCTTCAGAGCGAAACAATGGATAATCCTCGGATTCTCAGCCTCTTTTCTCATCATGGAGGATCGAAGTACATCTTGAAAGAACATAAATCTCGAATCTCTCTTGAGCATTTCGTCGAACAAGTTGTGGCCAATATGAGTACCCAGAGGCTGAACAGCTGACGTGAAGGGTCGGTCATGTTTTCTCTTACTGATGTGGAAATCGGAAGAGCCATGTTTGATAAAGTGACCGGAGCAATAAGTTCTCAGCTTTTTAAGAGAAACCGCAGAGATTCTTCTAATCATCAGCAACAACCTGGACATGTATACGGCGGTTTCCCGGCGGCGGGAAAAACATATCAATATGATCAATTGGGTCTTTTATTGGGCCTAATTGGCCTTACTATTTATTGGGCCTTTTCTTAATTGTTTCAACACTTGTGCCATTCTGTTTTTATGTTGCTGCGGTGTTACGCTGAAAACTAAAAACTGGGGGTTGTTAAAAAACAATTAGGACATTCAATCGCTTGAGCTAAAATTATATTACTAGAAATTATAAGTTCAACAGTAATTCTTTTTTATCTTCTCAACAGTTTTGCTATTTAATTATTTTCACTAATTAGAGATTAAAAAGAATTTGCATTGCAAACTAGAATACATATACATGCATTGTCTGGCTAGTAATTATTTGTCTACAACATGAATGCGTATCTCTAAACTCTAATTCTCTATTTCTTTTTATTCCTTCTTAATCCAGATATAAGAAAAATAACTAATTTTCTTAGCCCCAGTTGAAAGAATTTTCAGTAAACTAACAAATAAAAATAGATACTGTAGTATTATATTGATGGAAGAAAAACATATAACAATAGATACAGAAGAACAGAAAACCGTTGTAACAAAAAATATATATTGCTTATACGTTTTTTTTTTTTTTTTTTTTTTTACTTANTGAATTATTGATCGTTGTTAAAAAAAAAACTGAATTATTGCTTATAAGTACAATTACATTATGGCATGAGTATGACAAGAGACATACAATATTTATCACATAAGAAACTAAAAAAAAATTGAAAATTTCACTTGAAACATAACCAATATTATATAGTGTCGTATACGAGCTGGTCCAGAACTTCCTATTAATTAAAAAAAAAAATTGAAAATTGAAAATTTGTTTATACACAAAACCTCTTCAGTCTTCAACATATGATTACTTGGGGCTTAAACGTATGATCACACAATCTCGAAAAACATAATGAAATGTATAATTAAAACAGAGTTAATTAAATACTTGTCTCCCAGATCCGTACAGTACCCGTTAGCTCTCCCGAAAGGAATAAATAAAATATCAATTGTTTCGTGTTCCCAAAATCATTGGTTTGTTCCCTATTTTATTTTACTCCATTATTAAGTTCTTATTTAAATTGCATTAATTGCGGCTAATTAAAATGTTTGTTAATGCAAGTTGAATTTCGATATGTCTTTTCCCATCGATGTACATATGCCTCGTGCTCGTCATATTAAACCGAACCACGTGTCTTCTATAATTACTAATATTATCAACACATTACTCCTGTTATTTGTTTTTCTGGGTACGAAAGTCAAAACAACATTTTTAAACATGGACTACTTCGATTACAATAAATTGAAATATTGGTAAAGAGAGGCTATGAATTTAGCTTGGTAATGAGCATGTGGATTTTGTCATGTTTACTGATCTGACATAGATAATTCTTGGATGGTGGTTTAATAAATATTTTTCGTTAATTGTTGTTGACTTGATTTGTTATGACTCCATGAGTCATGCTGATGGCAGAGGCGGATCTAGGGTGTGAGCAGGAGGGGGCAGTTGCCCCCATGACTTTTCTAAACTAGCGTAATTTTGTAAGGGTTTTTCATTATGCCCTTGTTGATTTATCAATTTTGTGAAGGTTTTTCATAGTTTTGCCCCCTATGAAATTATTGTCTAGATCCGCCACTAGCTGATGGAGCATTTTTTTTATAGTATATGTTAAGTTTTGAAATAATACATGTGAAGGTGTGACTGAAATTTAAGATCCAGATTTTGTCGTGGTTGAGTTATATATTAAGTGCAATAATTAGAATTAGATATGCGTTGACAAAATAAGTAGAATAATAATTATACAATGAATATACTTGAGAAATTTTAAAACTATATTTTTATGTGTCAATTTTCAAAATTACACCTATAAAATATACTACATTTGTTTCAGAAAACTTGATGTTTTAAAAAAAATATGTTTGGATGTATCTGGATGTGTTTTAAGTCCAGATACATCCAAATAATGTCCAGATACATTTTCCTAAAACATCAATTTTTCTGAAACAAAGTATAATTTTAAAAGTTTTATATATTTTTTTAAAAAGGTTTTATGCAAATCAATCTGCAAATTAAATGAAATTTACAAATATAACCCTAAGTTTTTTTTTACGTGCAAATCAAACATTTGAAGTCAAAAGTCACCTGCTAAACAGGCTTTTTTCGTATCGTCGACGGGGCCCAAATATTGATCGTTAAAAAAACTAATAGAGCGAGAGTTTTGTGCAAATTAACCCACAAACTAAATTAAATTTACAAATCTAACCCTGAATTTTTTTATGTGCAAATCAAAACAACCAACTCAAAAATAATTCGTTAAACAAACTCTCTATAAAAGAAACTAAGAAACTCTCAAATCCGTTTTGGAGAAAACATAAAATTGAATTTGGGAAAACATAAAATTCAATTTGGGATAAAATCTATCATATTAGGGTAAGAAACACACAAAAAACTAGTGAACATATAGCAAAAACAAAGGGGGGGTGTATTGAACTTGGGATTTGAAGTGATTTATGGTGATTTGATTTTTAAAGAGATTTTAGATGATTTTGAGTGAATCATACAATTTTAAGTGATTTTAGTTAAAGTATTCTAAAATCCAACATAAAACCATGTGATTTGAAATCTCTTATTTTTAACAAGGAAATCTCCTCAAATCACTCTAAAATCAATTTTTTTTTTTTTAAAATCCACTTTTAAAAATATTTCCAATAACAGTGGATTTGAAAGTGGATTTTAAAATCACAAGTTCAATAACATTAGATTTTAAAAGGGTTTTTAGAATTCAAGTTAGAATAACACTATATTTGTCATTTTAATACAAATTACCTCAAATCACTACAAATTCCTCTTTCAATACACCCCCAAAATGTTAGCTGCTCAATTTTAGGGTTGCAGAATTGCACAAGAAAGTGAAGAAGACAATGTTATTTTTGCCTTTTTGTAATTAGTTAAAACAAAATTAGCCAAAAAATACCAAACTGGTATGTTTAGTTTGAACTTTGAACTCGGGTTGCAGACATAATATTAGACTATCTAACCATTTGAATACCTTGTATTATTAGTAACTAATTCCATAAATAATATATATATATATATATATCATTTTTTTGTAATGATTACAAAAATGTAATATGTATCTGCAAAACTCAACAGTATTATTGATTTTTGGTTGTTAAGTTCTTAGATCAAGCAAGATTTAGAGCCAAATCATTACAGAATGTTTGATTTGTTCTCATAAATTTTTTGACCGATTTGATAATCTTATGGATAAGAAGTTTTAAAAATTTATATTGTTATGGCGGCTAGAACTCAAGATTTTTTTTTTTTTTTCTTTTAAACATCAAAGCATTGGTTCTAAGTTTGAAACTTTCATGTGCTTGATTTGCATAAAATTAATATGAGAGTTTAAATTGCAAATTTAATTTAGTTTGTTGGTTTTTCTGCACAAATTTTACTTTAACCAAACACAACGTTTTGAGTCTAATGTTAACATTTAACGATATTATGGAAGGCCTGTTTAATGGATGATTTCTGATTTCAAAGTTTTGATTTGCACAGAAAAAAACTCAAGGTTAGATTTACAAATTTAATTTAGTTTGCGGGTTGATTTGCACAAAACCCTTTTCAAAACTACATTTTTCATCAAGTAAGAGAATTCTAAACTCTAAAATATAAATTCTAAACTCAAAAGTCTAACATTGAACTTTTAAATCTAAATCTTAAAATTCTATCTTCAAAAAATATTAGACTTTAAAAAATATATATTATCTTAAAAGTATATTAAATTTTTAAAATATCTTATATTGTGGAACAAAGAAAAATTATAGACTATACTATATTCGGGAACGGAAAGGGTAATCAGTAATCATTTGTATGTGTTATGGGCGTAAGTGTTGGTGTGTTTTTGTTCAATACTCCCTCCGTTCCTGAATATAGGATGTTTTAGAAATTTTCTTTGTTCCAAAATATAAGATGTTTTAGAATTTTAAAGTACTTTTTATTTAGTAATGCCAGCAAATTACGAACTTCAATACCTATTAATTAAAAGTAAGTAAATTCTTGAATTTATATTTGTTAATATTTATTAAAAAATAATTTAGGTAAGAGAAATATGTATTAATTGTTAAACAATAAATGTTTCTTAATTTGTGGGTAAACTCTAAAACATCATATATTCTGGAACGGAGAGAGTATCTATTTAATTATTTATGTCGACCATCATCATTATAGAAAAAAGTCCTTCATATATTTTCGTATAAAATTTATATTTTGGATGGCACGAAAAATTAATGGTCGGTAAACAAGATGGAGTTGACTTCTCAACCTGATATTAAGAAACATGTTAATGCTTCAGAAATCAATTACTGTTCAAACTTTGAGGAGCCCTACAAGCATTAACGTTTGTTAACAGTCTATAACTACATAGTCTACATATGCCAAAGACATTTAAAACAACGTACTTTTCAATTTTTACATAATTGTGAAAACAGACATTTTTTTGTTTGTCAAAATTTTCATTCTATTCATAAAATAAATACGTAAACAAAGAAAGTCTAAATGGGGAGGTTTGATTTCTTAATTAGTACCGAGTTTTTTAATTCTCTCCATTCGTTTTCTTGAAACGATTAATTGATTGAGAAACCAAATTCGTACTTCTCCAAACACCACCCCCTTGTACGTAAATCAAGTAAAGAAAACAATTTAGGACACGTATGTAAGAAAACAATTTTTTTAATATGTAATTCTTGGAATATAGTCAAAAATCAAAGGAACGAAAAAATACGAGCATCATAGAAAATGTTTTAGAATTTTCAATTTTCAAATAAAAATTTGATACGTGTATATTTATTGGTCAAAATTTGACTTGAACTAGAAAACAATCGACATTTTCCGGCTTAATAAGTATAAAAATATAGGAAAAAATTTAAACTTACATCTTTTTGGGTGTACATTTTCAAAATTATATGTCTATAGTGTCTATTTTCAAAACTTCACTTTTTCATTGAATAAAAAATCTATATACCTTAAATCTAAACCCTAAACTTCAAAATACTTTAAACTCAAAAATATAAACCTTAATTAGAGATTATTGATGTCTTGCGTTTTGGCGTAATCTAACCTTTGTTTTCACGTGTTTTATCGAGTCTTTTTAGCTTTTATCGAGTCTTTGCAGGTC
>OVBJ01003355.1:0-12541 GCA_900406535.1 Noccaea bulbosa
AAAAAAAGGAAGAAATATTACAACTTTGATGTCTCGTAGTCTCTTAATCTTTGTTTTCGTGTGATATATATGTTCACAACAACTCACAAGCGGGGCGCTCCAAGTACCACTAAAACTGGTTTATTTGTTTGAAGACTCTTTGTTTTCCTGAAAGTGACTTTTGTTCTCCCACCCATAAACATAAATCATGTTCAATACTTCTCCGATTCAAAAAGTTTCTATGCCACTTGCTTGCAGACGAGAAATGACCAAAATTTTCCCCTGAAAAGACATACCCATAAGCAAAACAAAATTGAGAACCTGTCATACTTATTTGAAATTAAGTAAAGAATAGAGCAATGAAACAGATAAGAGCAGGAAACACATTTCATGGCAGCTTCGAATAATCCAAATTGCTTCTTATGATTTATGATCAGGGGGAGAAGTCATGCCAATGTAGACATACACCTTATGTTATCTTTAGCATTTCGCAGAAAAACCAAAGTCTGTAATAATTGACAAGTGCTCGTAATCATCTACTTCCACCATAACCAAAGTTTTGCTTATAGTTAAGAGTACTAACGGTTAATGCTATACTATGAATTGGTAGATTATAATGTCAGGGCTTGTTTGATCTAAAACTGCAAATTGGATTCCCACGTCTTTTCCAACAACAAAAAATACAACAGATTGTGTATAGTCCAAATTATTTCTTATGATTCATGATCAGGAACATATACAGGAAAACCTTGAAAATCTGGATTCCCACGTCTTTTCCAACAAAAAAAAATATAACAGATTGTGTCTAGTCCAAATTATTTCTTATGATTCATGATCAGGAACATATACAGGAAAACCTTGAAAATATTTTCTTTGGCATTTCACTGATAAACCGGTGTGTGTTTGATCTTGAAAAGTCAGAATTTTATGTTACCACCAACGCTAATTTTCTGCTTATAAACATATTTCTGATTAAATGGTTTGAAATCAAAGAAGCCTTTAACATTACAACTAGTATCTATTAATCTACATTTTAGTTCCTTGGACCAAATCACACAGAAACGTAGCAATCCACAAGAAGTAAAGTACCAAGGGAGAGCCTTTGGAAACACTTACTTGCAAACTTTAATCTCTGAAGATGACCGAGTCTGCAATGGCCAACAAGGGCTTCAAGCAATCAGGGGTAAATTTGCGTGCAAAAAAGTAGGAGCTTGAATGGCTTGATTGCCGGAGTTTCTTGATCAGCTCGGGCACGACTTCCTTCGGTTTGTATGTATAAGGATGTCCTTTCACAGTGCCAGTCCAGTTGACCCGGGTCAGTGTATACCCGGTGCACCCATCCGGATCCCTCATGTTCAACAGCGTCGGGAAATAATGCTCTTCCGGGTAACACTCGTCGGAACGGTAACATGGGAGCTTGAATTTGCGCCACAAGATACGGTCTTTGATCGTTAGCAAAGCATGTCTTCGGGTCATGACAAAGAACTGCGAACCCACCCGGAATTTCTCGAAAGGGACCTCCGGCATCATAGCGTACCTCCCTCGAGCGTTGTACCGTTTCCAAAGCCTCGGTTCATCGGATATGAGCTCGATAAAGCTCCGATACCAGATCCTGATACCTCTAGGACTCGGAGTCGGATCGGGATCGGATTTATCGAACGTGGAAGATTCGAAGAGGGAGCTGTAAACGTACTTGAAGGAGTGGAGAGGAATGCAGTACTGAGAGAGCACCGCGAAGTATGTGTTGGCAGGGTCGTCGAGGAAGGCGGTGGCGAGGAGGCGTCTTGTGGCGGAGATGAGAGTCGGTGAGGCCCGCGCGGTGCGCTTAGCGTTCGCAATGAAGGCGTTCTCGAATACAGAGCCTTTCCCAGGTCTTGTGATGTTCACGAACGGATCTGCGTGGACGTAGACGTTGTAGAGCGATTGGGACTGGCCGGAGAAGAATTGATCCCAGAGTGGCGCGAAATGGAGGTCGGAGTTGGTGAGGAATAGAAAGGCGATCTTGAGTTTCGGGTTGCGGTTTCCGGATGAGAGATGGGAGAGGGAAGTTGATCCAGCGGCGGCGAGGAATAGGCTCTGGTCGTCGATCTCATCGGAGATTGGTATGAGAGATTCGCCGGGAGGAGAAGGGAAGACATGTGGCGCGACGAAGAAGAAGAGGATCGGGAGGAACAGAAGAAGAGACAAGGAGAGAATAAACTGCTTCGAGTACATCTGGAAATCGAAACTTCAATAGGTAACCCTAGAAATTTCGACTCTCTTTCCCCAAAACTGGAAATCTACCGGAATGTAGATAAATTACCCATGAATTGACGGAATCTGCAGTTACGCCTTTTCTCGATTTGATGAAATCAGCGGTTTCCCACCGCCGGAGCTCTAGGGAACAAAGAACTTCCACAGATTTGAGCAGATGGATTGCAGAAACACGAGATTCTCATAGAGACGAAAGATAATCCAAGACTTGGGCCCCTCAGATGACGATTAAGACTTCTTCTTGCAGAGCGAATCGCATTAAGGAAGAAGATGAAGCAAATTCAGAAAGAAACTCTGAGCGCGGGTTTTCTCCACAACTTTGGGGGGGATAATTAGCAGATTTCTTAGGGATTTTCGGAGGGAACAATGAATTGATAACTCCAGATTCCAATAGTAGAAACTAAGAAAAAAAATCGAAAGGATCTCCCACAGTGAGTGATGATGATAATGTAGAAGATAGATGACGAGAGGTCGATTGATTGTTCTTCTGTTTTCGTTGTAATTGACGCGGAAAATTTTGATGAGAGAAAAGGGTGTTTATGTCAATTACAAACCGACAAGCGTTATCCCTGACGTCGTCAGGTTATGCAAGTGCTCCTTTTGTTTATCTTACGTCTTAACGAGGGATGAGTTAACGGCGTTACTCTGTGTTTCCGTCGTTGATAACGGCAATAGCTTCGATGGACGATGGCACCGGTCGATATGAATATATGATGTGTACGACTGCTATTTTTCCTTTTCTTTTGTGTAATAAACTTTAGAATTTAATAGTTAATTAGACATTAAATGTTGTATCTAATTCGGTAGGTCCAACTGATTTGGTAACTGGTATGCACTATGTCACTATTTGCTGGGATATTTTATTTTCCCACAAGAACAAGCACACGTATTAGATATTTAGATATATAAGTATAACCACAACTTGTAGAAATCAAGAAAAAAACACAGCAGTGTATATGTATATATACGTGAAAACTGAATGATATAGGGCCAATCATTTTTCTCTTTTTAAATTCGTGTAAACCATAGAAGAACACAGAAAAACTTTCAATGACAGAATGCGATATTCTTAGAAGATGTTATGAACTTATGATGTTCGTGTCATATATTAACCACATGACTTAGTTCAGAATTCATGTTATATCAGGCAGAAAATATAGTATAAATTAATTTATATGAGTTGATTTCTGAGTAAATCCTAGAGTAGTTTGGAATTTGCAAACGAAATAGATATATACATTTAATTGTAATGAAAAGATGCAGGTTTTTCCAAAAAGAACTTGATATAAAGTCATACTGATACTGAGTCAACTGTTTGATCGTAGACTCAAAAGCTGTGTGAAATTAAGTCTACCACAAATGCTTGTTGTTGTCATTTGTATCAGCTTTCGACATGCCTTATTCTTACAAACTGAGATTATAATTTGTTTTAAAAACGAAGTTTTAACCCTTGTTACAAAAAGACATGTAATTCTTACTTTCTTAACAGAATAACATTGTTCCTACTTATTGTTAAGCGACATTTAACAACGATTTTGAGCCTGATAAGTTGTAATTAATGGGTACCTTTTAAGTTTTAACTTTATTTACGTGATTTGGTTTATAATAACTTTTGCCAATTGGATTTTCAGGTGATTTTGTAGATTATACCTAAGCTTTCTAGTCGAATGGGCTAAATCAAATGCCTAAATCACATGCAAAATTAATTTCTAAATGATCTTGCACGTGATGTTAAAATTTTGGGTTACTTCATTTTCCAAACACCAATAATTTTTTTCCCGTGCTAGATTTTATTGATACCCTCCTATATTTTAAAGTTGATTTTTTTTTTGATAAAATCTTAAAGTGGACTGTATATTAATTATATTTGGATTGTGGTCTTTATAAATTTATTTTCTAAAAAGGATATATACCATAATATTTTCAATCGCATTAACATTAGTAGATGAGCACATGAATTTGTTGGTGTAATTTATAGATTTTTTTAATTTATCTAAATATCTCTCCTTTTTCCCTCTGATTTTTAGCTAAATTTCCTTTATTCTCTCTTACAAATTTCTCCTTTTCCCATACGAGAAGAAATGAATAATAAACAAATTCTCAAAGGAGAAAAAAGGAAAACAAAAGATATAAAAAGTTCTAGAGTGTTCCGCTCCACAAGACCTTGAACAGAAGCAAAGTCTTCGAACAGCAGCCACATCACAACAAACTCCCTCTCCTTCTCCTCTCCGCCATTAAAAGGCTCGCAATTTCTCTCTTTTCTCTCCCTGTGTTCCTTTTAGGGTTTCCGTAAGAAGGAATCAAAGATGTTCGGGAGGGGACCTTCGAGGAAGAGCGACAACACCAAGTTCTACGAGATCCTTGGTGTTCCTAAGACCGCAGCACCGGAAGATCTTAAGAAAGCTTACAAGAAAGCCGCAATCAAAAACCATCCCGATAAGGGTGGAGATCCCGAGAAGGTTGAAATCTTCGATCCCCTTTTCTTATTGCTCAGATTTATGTGGAATTCAATTAGTCTCGGTTTTGCTTGCTTTGAGATATCTGTGTTTTTTTTAGTTTGATTCTGATTCTCCGATCGATGGAGCTCTCGTAAGCCTCTTAGATCTTGGTGAATTATTTCTGGATATCGGATTCGATCTGAATCTATGGGTTTTAGGTCAACTTTTGACTCAAATTTTTTTGTTCTGATTTTAAAGTTAATTTTTTTAAAAAAGAGACTTTATTTAGAGCTTCTTTGTACATAATTGCAAGGTCTTTTGAAATTTAAAAAGATGACAGCTTATTGATTGATGGATACATACTTGATGGTTGTTCTTGTCTTCTTCTTCTTATACTTAAATTTTCATATATGTTTAGAGTGTTTGTTAACTGTTATTGGGATCATATAAGTTATGATAGTCAAAGAGTACATGGTTGTTTGTGAAACATGTCTCTGCAGTTCAAAGAGCTAGCTCAGGCTTATGAAGTTCTTAGTGATCCGGAGAAGCGTGAGATCTACGATCAGTACGGTGAGGATGCACTCAAGGAGGGAATGGGTGGAGGAGGCGGTGGGCACGACCCATTCGATATCTTCTCGTCCTTCTTTGGTGGAGGCGGAAGCCCATTCGGAGGTTAGTCTCTCGAACCGTACCATTGTTCTCTCATAACGGATAAAATGTTGCCTCTTTGAAGAGGAGGTGATTAAAGGGAAGTTTTAATATTTTTGTGTGTGAGTAGGTGGTAGCAGCCGGGGAAGGAGGCAGAGGCGTGGTGAAGATGTTGTTCATCCCCTGAAGGTTTCCCTAGAGGACCTTTATCTCGGAACAACGAAGAAGCTCTCACTTTCTAGGAAGGCTTTGTGCTCAAAGTGTAATGGGTTAGTACTTTCAGATTTTCATATTTGAATGTATATATGTATCCAGGATG
The DNA here is from genome assembly GCA_900406535.1 of Noccaea bulbosa. Classification (NCBI taxonomy): domain Eukaryota; kingdom Viridiplantae; phylum Streptophyta; class Magnoliopsida; order Brassicales; family Brassicaceae; genus Noccaea; species Noccaea bulbosa. The sequence continues at coordinate 5,638 of OVBJ01003355.1, forward strand.
CTTGAAAGAGTTATTCACTGACATTATTTGGTTTATGATGGCAGAAAGGGTTCGAAGTCTGGAGCTTCGATGAAATGTGGTGGCTGTCAGGGAACGGGAATGAAGGTCTCGATCAGGCAGATTGGACCTGGAATGATTCAGCAGATGCAGCATGCTTGTCATGACTGCAAGGGCACAGGAGAGACCATCAATGACCGGGACAGGTGTCCACAGTGCAAAGGAGAGAAGGTCGTCTCTGAGAAGAAGGTTCTTGAAGTTGCTGTGGAAAAGGGAATGCAACACAATCAGAAGATTACATTCAATGGACAAGCAGATGAAGCGGTTTGTGATACTTTGATTTCTCTCCCTGCTTTGATCATTATGTTATTATTCTGACTTTCTTTCTGCCTTTTTTTTGGTTTATGTGGAAACAGCCTGATACAATCACTGGAGACATAGTGTTCGTCATTCAGCAGAAGGAGCACCCAAAGTTCAAGAGAAAGGGAGATGATCTCTTTGTTGAGCACACCCTCTCTCTATCCGAGGCTCTCTGTGGCTTCCAGTTTGTCTTGACCCATTTGGATACAAGACAGCTTCTCATCAAATCCAATCCCGGGGAGGTTGTGAAGCCTGGTACGTAAATTACTTAGCCCAAATAATATGATCTTGTTCATTGTTTGTTTCACGCCAGCTTTTGTCTTACTGTGGTGTGTATTTTGGTTGTTGAATATAGATTCATACAGGGCGATAAGTGACGAGGGAATGCCAATATACCAAAGGCCGTTCATGAAGGGCAAGCTTTACATCCACTTCACGGTGGAGTTCCCGGAAACGCTGAGCCCTGATCAGACAAAGGCCATTGAAGCGGTTTTGCCCAAACCGGCAAAGGCAGCAATGAGCGATATGGAAATAGACGAGTGCGAAGAGACGACACTGCACGATGTGAACATTGAGGATGAGATGAGAAGGAAGGCTCAAGCTCAAAGAGAGGCTTATGATGACGATGACGAAGAAGGCCCAGGCGGTGCTCAGCGTGTGCAATGTGCCCAGCAGTGATCAAAACATTCCCATTTTAGTCATATTTGCCTTTTTTTTTTCTGCTTCGTTGTATTATTTTTGGGTCTTTTTAGACTCTTTGCCAATTCGCTGGGAAGAACCTCGTCCTAATTCAGATCCTTGTTACAATTATTTTTTTTTTTGTTTTGAGAATAAACTTTCTAGTTCTTCAGATTTTGTCCAAGTAAAGAAAATTCTACCAAAATTACAAGCAGTCAAGCAGAGAACGGGAGATGTCATGATATCATGGACTGACACTCACTAGTACTTGACAAAGGACTCTGTTTTCTTCCAAGTATATAGAAAAATAAGATCAAATCATTACGCAGTTATATTAGTTAAAAAAAAATATCATTAGTACAATGCTACTACTCTCTATAAAATCGCGTGAAATGGACCACATGTGATCTCAATTCCGACCATTCAGCTCACAAAACGAGAAGTGACTATCTATGTTGCGACGTCGATCTTCTTCTGTAGATACCGGTATACATGTGTGATTGAGAAGGAAGGTGGCTCGTACCTCGTTTTTATACAGAGTCGAGCCACGGCAAGAACTTTCTGGAGTTCCCTGGAGCTATAGTTGTTGCCAAGGTCAGGATCAATCATCTTATCAATGGAGTTTGCGATGCAAGAGTGTTGGACCCATTCGATCAAGTCTTCTCCTTGTCTGTCTGATGATTGTCCTGTGATGAGTTCCAACATCAACACTCCTAGCTGGAATATCACGTTTCCACATTCCTCATCCGCACATGATCCTACACACCCGTTTTTTGATAAAAAGAAACCGTGAATAAAGAAAGCATTGATCTTGAGGATCTGATGAAGGAAAAGATTCATCAGTTTCTTACCTTCCGAGCAAGCGTCATTGGTCGTTTTAGGATGGCTTTGTGTGTGTTTGTTGACGCGGATATCTGAAATCTGTGAGAGAAGAAGGTTTCAGATACTGAGAATACGTCTGTCCCTTTTTGTATCTTGAAACTTACTTTTGGGGTGAAGTTTTCATCCAACATGATGTTACATGAGTTCACTGAAACATCATAGATCTGTGCATCATTACTGCTGAAGATTAGCAAATATTCCTGCGGTTAAAGATTATAATCATAATCTTACCCTATCAAAAGTATAATCGGTATGTTATGTAAGCAAGAATACTCATATGATTTATAAAAGCAGCTTACTAGTGCAGCTGCAACTCCAATGGCTATTTTGATGCGAGACTTCCAGTTCAAAGGAGTCTTAAGCGGATCTGGAGACAAAAAGATTCAGTAAACGTTTGTGTTTTGATGAAGATAATAAAGTTTTCGAGGGTTTTTACCATTGAGGTGTTCTTTCAAGCTTCCGTTTTCAATGTTGCCAAACACTAGCAGCCTGATGAACAAACAAAGAAGAAGAGATGAAAAATCAAACATGTTTCTCTTCTTTCTAAGCTTGAAAGAAAACCAAAGAAGAGAAACCTCTTGCGTCCGGTGCAAAACCCGCGAAGTGTGAGGAGATGTCTGTGACGTAACCGTCCCAAGAGCTGCACTTCCTCAAGAAACTTGTCTCGTCCAAGATCGTGAGCTTTCAGTTCCTTGACCAAAGCCACTTCACCGCCTTTGAGTTTGGCTCTGTACGCAGTCCCGTGATAGTTGCTGTAGATAACCTTGCGGAAACCTTCTGTTGCTTTCGTCATTTCCTTGTATCCGAATCGTCTCACAAATTCTATTCTCCCTGTGAGATAATGGCGTAACAGAAAGCTTTGTATAAAGTTTTCAAGAAACATAGCAAAAGCTGAATTGGTAAGAAACTGAGATATTTTAGTCAAATTCTACTCGAAAAATCGACCACTAACCAGGTTCCAGGTACAGTCTTACTCTAAAGGGTTGAGAAGAAACACAAGAAATAAACATGGTCTCACATACAACTCAAACAAGGTCACTCGAATGATTCATGAAGCTAAGAAACAGCCAAATTTACTAAGATTAAAACATTGTTTTTCGGAAATTAGTACGAGATTAGAACAGAGTACTGTATTAGCAACCTGTAGTTTTTTGTTTCGAAGCATTGACCAACATCAAAACTTCTACCTATTTAGGCATTATAACATACCGTACTAGTAACTAGATCATATAGATAAGAATTAATTTTGAGATCAACGTAAAGCGAAAGGCAGCAAGAACTAAGAAGGTCGTCAAAATCCAGTTGGGAATAGTGGAATCAACTGAACACTAATATCTAGTCGCTTATGGATAAAACTTAAAGCTGGAAGACGACAAAATGAAGGAGATTCCGACGAGAAATTCTGGGTTACCGGAGCGAGAACGGCGGAGCCACGCAAGAAGGAGGAACCGGATTCTGCGGCTCAAGCGAACTCGATCACCCATGGCGATTCCTATCTTCACTGCGAGCTAACTTTTTGAGAAGATTGAGGGGAAAAATGGATCTGATGCTTTCTTGGAAGTTTTTGTTGAGTGTCAGTTGCACGGAGCTGAGCTGTAAATCTCACGCCTGTTTTTCTTCCTTTCCCATCTTTCTTTCTTAAGCTATTAATTAATCATAACGGTTTTTTTTTTTTTTTAATTAGTTAACCATAGTTATCCACTGCCTTGTTTGTTTGTTCGTCAAAAACGTATAATAAAATTGGACTTTATACAAATCTTCTCATTATATTATCTAAATGCTCTCGATTGTTAAAAATGTAAGTGAAACTCTTGAGTTTGACATGTCAACAAAGCCCCTTCGTCTGTGGGCGAACGTATTTGATTATTGGTGTTTTTTTTTTTTCCTTTTATTTGATTGATATGATCTTTACTTGTATATGAAAGTTAATTATGCTGGTTCCCTACAAGTTGTTTACTAGACTGGACAGTTAGTTATTCGTTAACATTACTATAATCAACATCGTGTGCACAAAATCAATATTTTGTTTTACATGAATTAAGCTTACAGTCTTAATTTCGAAAACAAAAACTCCGCAAACTTTCATAATCTTACAGTTTTAGGAGCTTGGATAAGAACTATATATATCAGTACAAAAGTTCATCTGTGGCCCTATACTCTAGACGAGATGTCCATTATTCCTCAAATTTTCTGATTTTGTCTACCAAAACTTAAACACCCAATGGAAGCATGACAAACTAGTCATGATTGTGGGACATAAAACCCATACTCAAAAATTGGTAATAGTTTTAGGATAAGGAAAAAATAGGTAAGAATCTCTCAAGAACTCAATAACTAAAGCAATACAATAAGCAAAATGGACTTTTATATTGGTCAAACACGGTTAAAATTACAAGGTAAATCTGAGTTTTACGGAAGTTTGCAGAGCGTACAATGACAAATTAGGTTGAAAGGTAGATTGTGTGGCTACCGCTCTTGGGATGCATTGGCATATTCTAGCCCGTCTAAGTGATTGTACAACGTCTGAGTTGAACATGTCTAAAACCATTTCTTCCATTTCTAAATGAGTTCCTCACTTCCACCACAAAGCACAGGGAGTAGAACAGCATTTCATTTTTGCACGAGATTTTCTGATCGAGAATGAATACATTGAGGATATGAAGGTGCATTCAAGGCCTGAAGATCGTGGGGAATGGGAGAATTTTGAAAACGTCATAGACCTATTGTTGGCCAAACAAAGCGCCTTTGGCTGTACAAATCAACTTCAAGTTACTACGATCATTATTCCGAAGTCAAAGTATGTAAATCCGATTATTTATATCTAAGATCTAATAATTTGTTGAAGTAATAATTTTGCCCTTAATTGTGTGCAGGCAATTCAAAAATAAGGGCAAGGGCAAGGCAGAGCGTAAAGTGTCTCAGCTTGTTGGGTTATTACCTTATGTTTTTCCTTTTACATTTTTTTGGTGCATTTTTTGATCATTTTTGTTTCAATTAAGATTTTGATTTCGCATAAGGTTTTCTAACCGCTTTCTTCGGTCTATAATAAGAAGCTTGTAACATAGAACAAGAAATTATACATACATGAGATGTGAATAAATGATTTGCGTTTTTGTTTTTTTTTTTTTTTTTTGAAGAAACTCAATGNAACTCATGTGCCTTGTAAGACAAGTTGTCGCACCACACTTTTGATGATGTGGGTTGTTAAAAAAGAATGTATTGGGTTCTTGTTTCTCCCAGTCTTGATGATGTATTTATCTCATTTGTTCGATGCACCAAAGCGTCTCAATTTGTTGGGTTATTGCTTTATTTTTCATTTTACATTTTATCTCGTATATTTTGTTTTTTTCAATGAAGATTTTGATTTTGCATAAGGTTTTTAAACCGCGATTTTCGTATTTGTACCTCAAAACCGGTTATATCGTCCATAAAACAACATTTAATTAGCACGTGAAACCTGGACCATTTTGAAAGGTTATGTCGCATTCAACTTTTTTAGAGACGTATCTAATTGCCAAAGTCACACACAATGCCACATCCACCTCACCAACCTCCATGTATTCGTCAAAGCTAAGCACTTGAGATACTAATGCCCATTTTGTGAGATTAAAGTTGGCTTTCACACTGAATGCGCAAAAGTAAATCCGTTAAGATCAGAAAAATTGTTGGTTTAGGTACCATGAGTCTGTGACCTTTATTCCATGAAATATTAATAATGTTAGTGTATACAGTGTTTATATATAAAAAACAATGCATTTTTTATTGACATTTCATATTTGAAAAAATGAACCGTTTAGCTTTAAAAAAGTTAGTTGGACTTTACTTAAGTTATTGTATACTAATTGGAAAATTTGCTGCTACTGAAATACTCTCATTTGACTTAGCCAACCAGGTTGGATCGAGGCACTACTCACAGACAAGTGTTTACTTTACGAATCACATGGTGGTGATAACATAATCTTGCCTTGTTGGATTTGCGAATAACGTCCTCAACATCAAGCTCGTTCATTTGCTTCGTTTTCACATAGCGAGGCACACTAGTATCTACAACTAAACATCCTGCAGCTTCTTGCACTTGTCAAGGAAAAAAAAAACAGATCTCTCAAAATCTTCAGTGTGTTAAGAACTGGAAGTTAGGTAGATAAGAGGGATTTATAACTTACCTGGGATATTACTCCAGCAGTCTCAATGGAGGCTGCTTTAGAGCTACAAACTATTGAATCGACCCTTAAATCAAGAAGAAGCTCTGCGGTTTTCTGGGACCGTACTGACCAACAGGTAAAATATGACCAAAGAGTAGCTAAATGCAGGATTATGAACTTGTTTGCATATTGTCCTTGACAAAGTCATACGTGTCTGTTACCTGTATCACACCAAGCATGTTCATTGGCTGATCATTAGCAGCCTGTGGTCAAAGTGACTAGGTTTAATAACTGCAGAATCCTGATTTGTAAAATAATGGAAAAACGAAGATAATCCATTAAAATCTGTTGTGTAAAGAGCTAAAAGACCCTCCACGCGCATCCATGGAGGTTAATCCTGGCAAATGAAGATGAGCTAAAAGAGGTTTACGTAAGCAACTCATACAGACATACGTGAGGAGATTCAGCGTCAGCTCTTGGTGTGAAATCAAGTACGCTTACACCGCAATTGCTCGGCTGATATATTCTGCTCCCAAACCTGTTTTCGCAAATTTAAACTAAGAAAAGAGAAAAGCTCGCCTAGTTTCCCAGTCTCTTGCTGAAAGAAGAAAAGAAGGAAGTTTCCCAGTCTCTTGCAGTTCCTAGAAGAGCCTGATTCACAGCATTGTGAGCAACAACAAGAACAGAACCAGAACAAGTGTTGAGAAAAGTCTTTGACATGTACATGTACTCGTCACAGAGGTACGTACACTTACTTGAAAAGAGTATAGATCAATTTCTCTGAGATCGTAGTCGATTTCAGCTGTTTTCTTTGATCTCTTCAAGGGACTGAACCAATGTGTAGC
>OVBJ01003356.1:0-12540 GCA_900406535.1 Noccaea bulbosa
GAGGGTGCGGTTTCACCGGAAGAGGGACCGCTTGGTGATGAGAGAGAGACAATGCTCGGTCTGGCGGCTCCAGCGGAGTGAAGTGGCGTTTCAGGAGCTCAGACCTCAAAAGCACCATGTGAACCATCGCTTAAACCGCCAGAGAAGAGAGAGACCGTACACAAACTCACCAGAAAACGGAGAGATCCGATGACAGAGACCACCGACGAGCTTAAGGGAAGAGGCGAGGGGCGGAGATCCGGTGGGAGGCGACCATTTCGTGATCGGTTTTTAAAACCCACTACGTGAGATCTTTAAAGATTTCAGGAAACCCACTGCAAGCATTGATCTTCGACTATGGATCTCCATCTTCAACGGCTTTCGATCTCTTAATCCAGCTATTCAACTCTTAATCTATGTACATGAAATTGTTATAATAACTATTCAGATGAGCTAGCTCAATTAGCAGCATCCTAGGCAATTGTCTGAAAGGTCAACAGTTTGAGTTTCGGGTAGGAAGAAGTGACCAGGGCCAGTAAAATAGTACAGTGGCTGACTCTGGGCCTAGGATGGGATTAAGACGTAAGATCCAAACTCATCCTAGCAATTAAAAAAAAAACAAAAATATATAAATGTATAAAGTTAAACATTCTCTCTTCTCATGATGCCACATCATCAAACTCCTACTCTAATATTGTGACACATCATCAATTGATTTATTTATTTGAATTTATTTCTTTGATTTATTTTATTTTCTCTTCTTATATTTTAATTATTTATGACCATTCATTAATATGATCATTAATTAATATAATAATTTTAGCAAGAATTTGAAAAGTCATTTTTGTAAAAAAAGCTTATGTATTGATATACAAAAACTACTATTTAGAAATTTTAGTTTGTCTGATTTGATTATATAGTTTATAATAATATTTATCTTCAAATAAATATATCAACTCATGTCAATATATTATAGAAAAGACATTTATTTTTAAAGTATTTTGGGATGAAATGAGACAGAAGTGGACATGATGGGACGAGAATGAACAAAATTGGATAGGAGAGAAATTTATTATATTTAGAGACGGGAAGAGACAAAAGGAATGGAATAAGACAGGACATGACAAGAATGAACATAATGGGATGGGATGGAAACGGATAGGACGGGATGAGAATTTTGTCTGACCTTAATTATGAGTAAAGAAGATGATTTAACTTTATATATATAGATAAATATGTGTATGCAATTTTTAGAACACAAAACTAAATTACGTAATTTAATATTTTTGAATTTTTTTCTAACCAAGTCAGAAATAACAACGCAATATTATGTGCGAAGCGGGACGAGAAGGGAAATAATAGGAAGGAAAGAAACAAAAAGTAATGAGACCGGACGGGGAGAAACATAACGGAAGGGGAAGGAACGAGACATGATAGGATATGATAAAATGGGATAAAACGGGACAGAATGGAAAAGATTGAACAGAGAAAAATAGGATGAGAAGGAATAAGACACGACGTAACGAAACGAGAAGAGACGAGAAAGAACATGACATAACGGAACAGACAGAATAGACAGAAACAAGATGGAACAGACATGACGAGACGAGACGGAACAGAACAGGATTTATACCCATAATTTTTATTTAATTATTATATGTATGATATTTTTGAAACATAAAATTAAATTTCAAAACTTGATATCGTCAGTCATAACAATGACAAATTCCGCGCGAAGCGCGGATTATCCCCTAGTTATTATAATAACTATGTTTTATCATTTAAAGTGATAATCATATACTAGTATCATAACTTAAATGACCACTGCACAAGTAACGGCTCAACAACTGGAATAGAATATAGTTTTCCTAGAAAAACAAAATGTGCATGTTCAACATCAAGCCACCCCTTTCTAATAAATAACAATTACATATATCATTCTATAACTATGGGAAAGACACCTTCATTTTAAAAGGATGTCGACTGATATATATTTACATGCATGGACAGAATGGTCCAGTTAATATAGCACGTGCGTGGAATGAAATAAAACTAAAATAATAATCTTCTAGCCTTTTAATTTTTTTGTTATCATTAATTATAAATCATATTCACGTAACTTAAGCACTATATATCCCAATTACCAAAACACACAAAATATAGTGGGAAAAAAAAATCAAAGTTTGAAGGAGAAAAAGTTATGAAAGTTACACAAAAGCCTAAGATAATATTCATCCCTTACCCGGCGCAAGGCCACGTGATCCCGATGCTCCACCTTGCATCGGCCTACCTCAGCCGTGGATTCTCCCCTGTGGTTATGGCTCCCCAGTCTATTCACCGTCGGATCTTGACCAGCAACCAGGATCTTGGGATCACGTTCTTAGCCTTATCTGACGGCCAAGAAAGTCCGGACGCACCTCCCTCGGACTTCTTCTCGATAGAGAAGTCGATGGAGAGTATCATGCCTTCTCAGCTTGAGCGGCTCCTACTAGAAGAAGATTTTGGTGCGGCTTGTGTTGTAGTTGATTTGTTGGCTTCGTGGGCTATAAGAGTGGCTGATCGGTGTGGCGTTCCGGTCACTGGATTCTGGCCAGCGATGTTCGCTGCATACCGAATGATCGAAGCCATACCGGAGCTCGTACGGACAGGCATAGTTTCCCCAAAAGGTAGATTTTTTTTTTTTTTTTTTAAATAACCGTTAATTCACATATATACGTGGTATCTTTGGAGAAATCATAGGTTTTCACTTTTCACACACATATATATATATATATCCTATTTTTATTTTTAATTAACAAAAACAGTATTATATATATAGTCCTCTCTATATAAATTATACACATGATGGAATTAGAAGCCGGATTATTACACGAATAAGGTACAGGACTCTGAACATGGCATCGATATTTTGATATATCTCGTTATAAAAGGAATGATATCATGATAGTGTTGACGTTAATTCAATATAATTTTAATTTTTAAACAAAACAGTTCTAGTTGATTATTACCTGTTTAATTATATGATTAACCTAGAATATGCAATCATTGAATGCGATAAAAAAAGCTAAAGTGAAAGTCTTACGAAGTTATATGTCGTGGGTCAACGAACGGTTTGATTAATTATTGAATCACTAATGATATTCACATGATATCTAGCGCCTAAGACGTAGCGTTATCGAATAATAATGTCCACAGGCATATATAAGGAAATGAATATATGCAGAACATGTAGTTACGTTTTAGTACTGATCGAATATGCATAACTTGAATATAAATGCGGTTAAGTAGTTAGCAGTAGCACATGTTGTATCACAGTTTACACATCATGAGTCTATGACTTATATAATTTTATATACACAAAAAATCCTACACAGCTAGATTACTATACGTACGTATACAAATCAACGACGCAAACAGTTAATATATAGTGCCTAGTGGCTAGTGGCATTGTCATTTTGATTGACGTATATTATATCGTATACGTTTGAAACTTTGGATAGAGGCTCACATTTGCACCAAAAAAAAAAAAAAAAAAAAACTTTGGATAGAGGCACAGAGCTAATGTTTTTAAAACTGGACCGAAAAGTGAAATAAGAATTTGATTCATGATTCAATTTGGTTGAACCAAGTTGAACCTGGTTTATAATAATTTATATTTATTATTTTTAAATATATAAATAGTTAAGAGTTGATAAATAAACATAAATTATGACTCTGGTTCAACATATAATTAATTAATTGATCATATTAAACTAAACCTAATTTTGTGAAATAACTTTTAATCTAACATATAATTAATTAATTGATCATTTTAATTGTTTATAAACCAGATCGAAACCCAACCCGGTCACATGTCCGATTCATGTTCGAACCCGCTCCGACCACAATCCGGTCCGGTTTTCTAAACAGAGCACATTTTGTTGTCGTTAATTTCACAATATTATTTCCAAGATGTTAGAAAATGTGAAGATAACATTAATTAATTGATCAGATCAATCCATCGTACGTGTTAATATCTGCGTGTGTGAAGCGTATACGTCGATGACTTTTAACCTACGTTAGAGAGAATAGCAAAGAAATAATAATACGTCATATGTAACAAACAAAAATGAATTGATTATCAATGTATCTACGAAAATGCACGTCAAATACAATATGCTGATTGTGTTTCAAAAAGAATACAATATGTCGTTGATTCCTTTGTTACTGAGTTATTGCAAATTAATTTATAGTTGTACAATCGTTTGCAGGCTTTCCTCGTCAGCCAGATAAACCATTACCTCTACCGGCGCAACCGCTACTATCCGCTGGAGATCTATTGTGGCTGGTCGGAAGTCCCGCAGCTCAAAAAGGACGATTCAAGTTCTGGCAAAGAACCCTAGAACGAGCAAAAGGTCTCCGGTGGATCTTGGTCAACTCCTTCAAAGACGAATATGATGAAGATGAATTTAATTATAAAGAAAACAACGGTCGAAACCCTCAAATCCTATACATTGGTCCATTGCATAACCAAGCAGTAACTTTAACCAAGAACCCTAGTTTTTGGGAAGAAGATAGATCTTGTCTTGGTTGGCTCCAAGAACAAAAGCCAAACTCGGTCATTTATATCTCATTTGGAAGCTGGGTGTCTCCTATAGGAGAATCAAAGATAAAAATGTTGGCATTGGCGTTGGAAGCATCTGGGAGACCTTTCCTTTGGGCGCTAAACCGAATATGGCAGGAGGGACTGCCACCAGGGTTCTTGCATAGAGTCACTATTGCCAAGAATCAAGGAAGGATTGTGCCATGGACACCGCAGATCGAAGTTCTTAAAAACGACTCTGTGGGTTGTTACGTGACTCATTGTGGCTGGAACTCGACCATAGAGGTACACACCGACCCAATAGCAAAACCTAAAATTTATGAGCTTCTGTTTCAAGATATCAACCGATAAATAAATTGATTTTTCTTTTTTCATTTTCGGATATTTTTAATACGAACTATATATGCATTCACACAATGTGTTTAGTTTTGAGTCATTGCTTGTACATGTATAGGCGGTGGCTAGTTCTCGGAGGCTATTGTGTTATCCAGTGGCCGGAGATCAGTTTGTGAACTGTAAATACATTGTGGATGTGTGGAAGATCGGGGTGAGATTGAGCGGTTTTGGAGAGGAGGAGGTTGAAGATGGGTTGAGGAAAGTTATGGAGGATCAAGAAATGGGTGAGAGATTGAAGAAGTTGAGAGATAGAGCAATGGGGAAAGAAGCTCGTTTGTGTTTAGATCGAAATTTACCCTTTTTAAGGATGGGATAAGATGAGGAGAGAGGAGTGTATATATCATAATATTTATGGACACAGGTATTTAATTATTGTTTTGATTGAATAATTGTATTGTTTTCTTTACATATATTTACATTCTTGGAGAGAATGGTCAAGTCAATATAGCAAATGCGTGGTGTGTGCAATGAAATTAAATTAGTAATCTTCTAGATTTTCATCTTCCTTGTTATAGCTATAACCCAAATTCACGTAACTTTAGAGCAATAAGCACTATATATCAATCACCAAAACACACAAAATACAGGAAAAAATTTAGAAGTTTGAGAAAGAAAAAAGCTATGAAAGTAACACAAAAGTGTAAGATAATATTCATCCCTTATCCGGCGCAAGGCCATGTGACCCCGATGCTCCACCTCGCGTCGGCCTTCCTCAGCCGTGGATTCTCCCCTGTCGTTATGACTCCCGAGTCTATCCACCGTCGGATCTCGACTACTAACCAGGATCTTAAGATCACATTCTTGGCCTTATCCGACGGTCAAGAACGTCCGGACGCACCTCCCTCGGACTTCTTCTCGATAGAGAAGTCGATGGAGAACATCATGCCTTCCCAACTTGAACGGCTCCTACTCGGAGAAGACTCTGTGGCTTGTGCTGTGGTTGATTTGTTAGCTTCGTGGGCTATAGGAGTGGCTGATCGGTGTGGAGTTCCGGTCGCTGGTTTCTGGCCTGTGATGTTCGCTGCTTACCGTATGATCGAAGCCATACCAAAGCTCGAACGGAAAGGCATAGTTTCCCCACAAGGTAATTTGAGTATTTTTTTTTAATACAACGGTTAATATATATATATTTTTTAATATATATTAGAAATTTTTTTTGGTTAACAAAAGATAAATATTACAAACGCATAGAAGCCGAATTACTACATGGACATGATATTACAAACCACTAGATTATAAAATCAAATAATATAGAATGTGACCTCAATATTTTGACACATTATTCGTTATAGAAATAATGATATCTTGGTAATTGGTTGTCCACCGAAGTCGACGTTAAGTATAGTTTTTCAAACAAAACATTTGTATATATGACAACCTAGAAATGCAATCATTGAATGCGATAAAGAAACTAAAGTGAAAGTCTTACGAAGTTACATGTCGCGGGTCAACGTAAACTATTATAATTATCGAATCACCAATGATATTCACACGAGATCTAGCGTTTAACCGCCTAAGACGCAGCGTTGTCGAATAATATTGTCCAGCTGCATATATATGCGAAACACGTAGTCTTTAAAACTCTTAACCAGTAACTAATATATGTACGTATACAAATCAATTACGTAAAGAAATTATCGTTTTTTTTTTGTCACAGTAAAGAAATTATAGTTTTTCTATATATATGTATAGTTGATGTAATAAAATAATAGCTCTAACATATTTACTTTTGTTAATGTTTATCTAGTGGCGTACGTTGTCACGTCGTTGAATTAGTATCGTACATTCGTATCATACTGTAGATAGAGCATTTTTTTCGTTGTTAGTTTCAAAATATATATTTCCAAGATGTTAGAAAGTTGCGTTAAGATCGTAGAAAATAACTTAAAAATACGTAGACCGACTACAAGATAAAAAAAAATTAACATTAATTAATCGGTGCGATCAGTCACGTGTTATATTATCTTGGTTGTTCTTGTTCCGTGAAGCATCCGTCGATCTCTTTTATCCTACGTCATAGAATTGCAAAGAACTAATAACAAAGACTCAGATGTGACTTTATATAAAAGAAAATGTTATTTGCAGTCTATTAATTAATATATGTATGAAGACGACTAATACAATATGTTTCCTTTGTTATCAAATTATTGCAATTTAATTTATAGTTGTACATTCATTTGCAGGCTGTCCTCGTCAACCAGAAAACCCGTTAATCCTACCGGAGCAACCGCTCCTATCCGCCGGAGATCTATTGTGGCTGATTGGAACTCCAGCAGCACAAATAGGACGATTCAAGTTCTGGCATAGAACCCTAGAACGAGCAAAAAGTCTCCGATGGATCTTGGTAAACTCTTTCAGAGACGAATATGATAAAGATGAGTTTAATTATAATAATAAAGAAAACAATGGTCGAAACCCTCAAATATTTTACGTTGGTCCATTGCATAACCAAGCATCAACAAGTAACATAACTTTAACCAAGAGCCCTAGTTTCTGGGAAGAAGACAGATCTTGTCTTGGTTGGCTCCAAGAACAAAAGCCAAACTCAGTGGTTTACATCTCATTTGGAAGTTGGGTGTCTCCTATAGGAGAATCAAAGATAAAAACGTTGGCATTGGCATTGGAAGCGTCAGGGAGACCTTTCCTTTGGTCGCTAAACCTAGTTTGGCAAGAGGGACTGCCACCAGGGTTCGTGCATAGAGTCACTATTGCCAAGAACCAAGGAAGGATTGTGCCATGGGCACCGCAGATCGAAGTTCTTAAAAACGACACTGTGGGTTGTTACGTGACTCATTGTGGCTGGAACTCGACCATAGAGGTACATTTTATTGACCCACTAGTAAAACCTAAAATTTATGAACTTCCATTTTATTGCGTTATTATTATTATTTTTTTTTCATTTTTGGATATTTCTAATACGTACTATATATGCATATACACTTAATTTTGAGTTATTGCCTGTACATTTATAGGCGGTGGCTAGTTCTCGGAGGCTATTGTGTTATCCAGTAGCGGGAGACCAGTTTGTGAACTGTAAATACATCGTGGATGTGTGGAAGATCGGAGGGAGATTGAGTGGTTTCGGAGAGGAGGAGGTTGAAGATGGGTTGAGGAAAGTTATGGAGGATCAAGAGATGGGTGAGAGATTGAAGAAGTTGAGAGATAGAGCAATGGGGGATGAAGCTCGTTTGTGTGTAGATCGAAATTTTACCCTTTTTATGGATGAAATAAGACGAGGAGAGAGGAGTGTATAAATCATAATATTTATGGAGACAAGTATATTTGATTATGGTTTTGACTGAATAATTGTATTGTTTTCACTTCAAGATAAGGACGTGAAAAATGTAAAGTATTTTGGAAAAGCTTGAATACTGAAAGTTTTTATTCAATGCTTGAAGTGTAACACAACTTTAACTGCACCACATTTAGCCTATTGAGCCATCTATATCATGAGAAGCAAAAAAAAAAAAATTCCCAATCACAAATAATAAATTAATTATATGTTAACATATCAAGCCACTTATGATCGATCATGCGATCACAAGAGCATACTCAGTTTGATTGTTTTGAGTATGAATGAGATCATACCGTAACAAAAGAATAATATTGCATAGTTTGCAATTCCACTATACCCTTTTTGTTCTTTTAATCGATTTTTGTTCTTAACATCAACTTGATAAGTTTTTAGTGACTTTTACTTGATGTTGGGTAGCTTTTCGAAGAAGGATTTACTTATCCGATTGGTAATATACTTTTTGGTCACTAGTACTCACTAGAGTCATATATTTTCGTTTAATTAATTTAATTTAATTTATTATTTGTGATTGGGAATCTGTTTTTTTGGCTTGTCATGATAGATGGCTCAATAGGCTAAATGTGGTGCCCTTCCCATGTCTTCAGTTTTCACGCCACGACGTGGAGTTAGTGGACTGTTTGGAGTCCTTTTCTTGACCGATAAGGAGCATATATAGTATGATAACTTCGGTTTTTCTTCTCATTTTGTGCAATTTATGGACATTTGATTATTGTTTTGATCAAATAATTGTATTTTGTTCCCTTCAAGATCAAGGTAAAGATGTGAAGAAATGTAAAGTATTTTGGAAAAGCTTTAATCAATAATATTTTGATTCAACATTTGAAGTTTTTGATTGGGATAATATTAAAATTTGATTAGTAGTGGACGCATTTTCATTGCATAAACGAAAATGTGACAAAAAAGTATAATACCAATCGGATAAGTCATTCTTTGGAGAACTACCTATAATAATCAAGTAAAAACTAATCTGTTTGGTAAAATCTTTGGTCATAATATGTCCATGAATCTTTAAAATGTACTTACGGAACAAATTTGATGCAATGTATTGATAAAGATGTCGTTTGTATATTTTTTGAAGTTATTACATATATGTTCAAAAGGCTACTGTGGACTAGGCCAATGGAGGGATCCAACCTCACTCGCTTCGGCTTCACAGTCTCATGTGCACAAGCCATCTGCTCATGAACAACCAATACAGGAAGAGGCAGCACCGTAATTTCACAAGGTAATTAAGCTTGACAAAAAAAAAAATGCAATCTTGAGCTTAATTAGAAGGTTAGTTTCATAAGACACATGAACAAGAAGATTGTGCACAGCAACTTTATTACACTGTGAAATTATTTTAGTACAAAACTAATAAATTAATAATTTTAAAAATTAATAAAATATCAAAGTTTAAATATTATTAATTTCATATATAGAAGTTCAGTTGTACATAGAGATAAACAACAAACAAACGAGAAGAAAAAAACGATTAACAAAAATCATATAAGGAACAAAGGGAGTATATGATTAGGAAAAGACCCTCTAATAGGAACAAAGAGAAACAATCCCAATCATGGATAGGGAAGAGACGTGAACTCATAGTACTGTAACACTTTCTGTATTCACTTAAAGAATCTTCTATATATATTAACTTGAGAATAGCCTCTATCCACAATACACTTGGGCTACATGACACATACACCAAACGTGAATTAATTATATGGATCAAGTTTTACATGACACAAATATCAACTTGCATGATCGATATAATTAATTCACGTCTGTGTCATGTAAAACTTGATCCATATAATTAATTCACGTTTGGTGTATGTGTCATGTAGCACAAGTGTATCGTTTGGTGTATGTGTCATGTAGCCCAACTTGATCCATATAATTAATATCAACTTGATCCATTACGAGAGAATCATGACCGTTGTAGTAATTTGATCTAAGTCATATTTACGAATTTATTAACTGTTGTGATTTTCACAAAGCTTTCTTCCGTTAATTTCAGGGTCTAGATTATATGTTATTGTCTTACATTTGTTCAAAAGATCTATAAATAATTCAGCCTCTGTGAGCAATTTGAAATTGGGATCGACTCAATGATATTTGGTTTGTTATTCAAATACATCTGATCAATTCGCTTTGAACGTATTCATGTTGACTTTGAATTCTTTCTTTTTCATACATCCATGAGAATGTTCTTTCAACCTATAGGTGTATTCTTTTGGTATTTCGACTGAAAAATATATGTTTTGGGGGATTTGACTGGAACAAGCGATGAAAATATATATGCAAATATAGACAGAAATAAGCTGCATTTTTTTTTAAAAAAAATTGTTTGGTTTATGCACAAAGGCGGATAACTTGACACCCTAAACATAAGATAATATTTTGATTTCTAAGCAAAATACACATAAATTTATCAGCTTAATTGGTAAAATCCTTCATATTGATCCCCAAAGACAAGTTCGAGTGTCTCCAATGACACCCATTTTTAGTTTTTGTTTAATTAAATAATATTTAATCGTTTATGCTGATCTTTTTTTTTTTTTTGATAATCGTTTATGCAGATCTTGTGAATACGATAATGCAGAGGCCTCACATCTGTCCGTTTTGAGGACGGAAAACCTTTGAAGATATTGACTGGGTTACATTGACATTGTTTCTTCTGAGATATTCGTCTTGCACTACAAGAAATGCGGGAGTTAACATCAGTTATTTAACGTCGATTTAAGAAATCACGTTAATTAATACAAAGTGACGTTATATTACGTTACAATTTTAAGTAACGTGAACTTCTTTCACTTTTTTTTTTTTACTGTATCCATTTTTTTTTATTTGTTAATAAAAAACAAAGTAATAAACAAAATCAAAATCGTCGACATCGAGAGGATCAATCCCTAAAATCACTCTTTTCTCTTTTTCTCAAACTTCATCTTTGAAGGAATCCCTAAAATCCTTTTCATCGTCTTTCCGAAATTTCAAATCTCAAATACAGAAATCATCGTTCTTCTTCACCTTGCGAATCCTTCTCAATCTTCTCCACCTGCTATGAAATCGTTTAAGGTTATACTCTGAAACCCTTTGATTTTGCTCGCCTTGCTCATTCACAATCTCCTCTCAAATAGCTCGAATTCAGCTCGAATCCATATGGTTTCGTTTTATTTCGTTAATAATTTCTGATTTGGTTCCTTTTTCACTATGTTCTGGGTTTTTGCATGCTTAGTTGTGATTTCGGATCTAGATCATCTCGATTTAGATTTCACTGTGTACTGCCTTGCGCAATGTTTAAAGAGTCATGATTGCCACATATTAATGTGTCAATTGTTGTCTATTGCCTTGCGCAATGTTTTACCAAGAGAGGTGTCATTTGTTATCACAGAGCTGTGTATGTTTTTTCGGGAAATTAGTTCAAAGGTACTTGACGTCAAAGATGTGGATAAGTTACAAGAGCATATTGCACTCACATTGTGCCATTTAGAAATGGTTTTTCCTCCATCTTTCTTCACTGTAATGGTGCATTTAACTGTCCATCTAACAGAAGAAGTGAAACTAGGAGGACCAGTTCACTTTCGGTGGATGTATCCAGTTGAAAGGTAACATTTTTATAAATGTTTGATTGAGTCTATACTATTAATATTGATTGAGTCTTTTGTGTATTTTATAGGATCTTGGGACGTTTTAAATCATATGTTAGAAATAGAGCTCAACCTGAAGGTTCCATATGTCAGCAATATGTTGCTGATGAATGCATTACATACTGCTCTATGTATCTTGAGGGACTAGAAACACGTTTTAATCGTGTTGGGAGAGTGGATGATCACCCTATGGCAGGACATGAATTAGGTTCTGAATCACAGATTTGGCATATTTTTCCTTTACTTGGGAGATCAGTTGGTGCTTCTTTGTTGGACACACTAAGTCCCTTTGAACGGCAGCAGGCCCATCAATATATTCTAGTCAATAGTTCATTTTTAGATGACTATAGAGAGTAAGATTTCTACTTCAATCAGATTTGGTGTTTTGATATTATTTTTTTTGGGTGATTTGGTGATATGGTGTTTATTATGTCATGTAGGTTATTTAAGAGTGAACTAAGAACATCACAGTCACGACGTCGGAAAAGAGGAACTGTGACAGATATAGATCAAATGAACTGTGGATGGAGAACTATTCAACCTTGGCTTCGATTTCTTCAGGAGCAAGAAGAAGTCTTCTCCCTTTTCTTCACCGTTAAAACCAACGGCAAGTGACGCAGAGGCTGCTCATCAGCTGA
>OVBJ01003358.1:0-12521 GCA_900406535.1 Noccaea bulbosa
GGTAAATCTGTTGTCATCGGTACCTCGCAGACCAGAAAACGAAACTCTGTTTAGCAGTTGTTTCGATTCTGAACCATTGACAATGTAAACTCGAAGGATTCGTTGAGAGTTAAGATTTACCTGTTGAGCGTAAGGAAGCTGAAGAGACTCTTCAGTTCCAGGTGGAGCATCTGTACAAGAGAGATCACAGAAGAGTCAGTCGTGGTGTTCGTCAGTTCTGGGTTTTCTGGGATCTTGTTCAGTTCAGGGTTTGTAAAGTTTGCGAGAGGTAATCTGGGTTTGTGTGGTGGTTACCTGGGTTTTTCTGAGCAGAGGAGGTCTAGATTCGTCTTGTTCTTCCTAGATCTGCTAAGAAAGATGAAAAGTCGGAAAACTTTTGAGTTTGTTTTTCGCAAATCGGAAGAATCAAACAGGCAGGAGGAATCGGTTAGTGCTTAGAGCGGAGACCGAGCAGCCTCGAGAAGATAACTGGTGTGATTCCGAAGCCGGCGTGCATGGTTGACCGGCGGATGCGAGCTGATTCAAATCGCCGCATCAGTTCACTATCATAGAAGAGAGAGAAAGCTGAGAAGTTGAGAAGTGTTAGGTTTGACGGAGTCCTCGAAGTGTTTGTCTGAAAAGTGGAGTTTGTGGATCTGTTCAGTTCAAATACTCCGAATGGGCCTGAGGCCCAAGACTACATCTATTCTCACTTGGGCTTCTTTGGAAAAGCCCAACGCCAGCTCAGCTTCCTCTATCGTTGATCAGTCAACGTCTTCTTCCTCTTGTTATAACAACCTGCAACAAGAGAGAAGAATCAGGAGAATTGTGTGGTTTACACAGAGAGAGAAAAGAAAGAGAGAAGTGAGATAAGNCAATTTGTGTAATCTTCGGGTTTTGTTTTTATCCGTGATAGTGAAACGACGGGAGACGTGTTTTCTCCCCCCAGTGAGTAGGAAACGAACACTGGGTCACCAAAAAACTCTCTTGCCTTTTACTTTCCTGCATCTAACAACTAATCGCATTAGTAATCTGAATCGAACTTAAAACTCAACACAATGAATCTTCTTTACCTATAATGCCCAAATTCAATCTCCATTAGATTCGCAGATTCTTGATTTTTCTCATTTCCTGGAAATCCATCTCCATAATTACATTCAGTTTTTGTTTTTTTCGTCCTTCAAGGCTTCAAATCAAACCCCAATCCATGACTCGCCCAAAATTGGAAAAAAAAAATTGGTAGAGAGTACCAAAAGATTAAAAAAATTTGAGAACGTGATCCGGAATAATGCCTTGACGTTTGTTAATCAGATTGAGGGGAAGTTGCAGAGATGACAAAAATTAACTAAAGAAACTTTATGTAGAAGTTGCAGAGATTGAGGGGAAGTTGCAAGGAAAAAAAGAAATCGTGGTAGGTTAGAAGAAAAAAAAAAAAACAAAAAATAAAAAAAAAAACCAAAAAAAGGAAGATAATAATAATTGAAAATACAGAAGGACACGTGTCAGACACATAAACAGTGAATGACTTCTGATTTATAAGAATAAAGATATAGTAAAAAATGATTAATCACTACTGAATTTGAAATCGTGTATCCTTAATACATGCTCAAATATCATCTCCTACAAAACTATAAATAAACTTTATATACAAATTATTGAATAAACCTATACGGCTATACTAAATATACAAATTTGAAATCCTGATTGTTTGGTTGTATCTTGGGATTCTTATGTGTAATCAAACCGTCACACTACCAACGTTTAATGAATTAAATTAAGAGTGTCTCCCCTCCACACAAAGACACTCCCCTCCACACAAAACCTTTTACCTCTTAATTTATACTGATTACTTTATATATATATTAACCAAACAATTTTTTTTATGAAATCAGTATATATTAAGAAGTAAAAGGTTTTGTGTGGAGGTCAGACGCTCCTCTTAATATATACTGATTACTCTTAATATTTATGTTAATAGTTGAGTAACCAAACAAAACAGTAGAAACACTTGTTAATGTTGAAGAATTAGGGTAAAAAATGAGAGACTTGTTATCTTATATATTGAGACAAAATAGCTTATTGCATACTTGGCATCACGTTATGAATTTTCGATTCATATTGTATATTTCTTCATAATTATCAGTTGTGTCCATTGTAGAAAGTCGGGTTTTACAGTATTAATTCTTTAAATATTGTTATTGTTTGCACATAATCTTGATCAGTCTCTGTATTTTTGGTTTGTCTCTAACTTTCTTTTGTTGCATATACCATCTGCACTAATGTTTCTGTTTTTGCAGGAGTATTTTTATCGATATAATCACTACTGCATTTTTCAAAAGTTAACCGGCTTCAGTTGCTCGGTCAAATCAGTTCGCTTTCATTATTGGTTAGCGAGAGTTATTGTGTTCACGTTCAACTAATTGAATGATCATTTGTTTTTCCAGATTTATTTGGTCTTCATTAAAGCAAGTGTCCTCAATAAATTAAGACCGTTAGGAGATTAGTCAGTATTTTGAATTTTTACCATCGTAGCTTTGTTAGGTCTCAGATTAGGACAAACAAATGATGATCAAGAACAAGACAAGTCTCAAAGACTTAAGACACAAATTACATAAATTTTCTCTTTCTATCTCTATTTAACCTTAGCGGATCCTTAAATACAAAATCTAAAGAGATTAAACTAACTACTACGTGAATCGTGGGCAAGTAAACACACCACTAATTAAGGAAACACATATCCACTAAGGCACTAACTATTGAAAACAATACACGTAATCTTCTTCTTCCAATTGTAACTCATCAAGCTTTAAGACTGTTAGCGTCTTCGAGAAATCGATCGGATCTCTATAACTTTGTTAGATTTGGAAAAATCTAACACCAGCTCTGAGATATTTTTTTAAGACACGTCTCGATCCACATGAATATTTTATCTTCCACGCCGATGAAATTGAGAATAGAACAAATTGGTTGATCTCTGACCCTTTTTGCTGATCAAAAATAGCTTTAATAATGCTTACAAATATTGATTGTGTCTCATGGTGTATATATATTCCGCTAAAATCAATGTATTGTGATCAAGTTTCTGTGTGCCTAAATCTTGTAGCTAGAAGCAACACGACTTTGTAAAACAATTTTATGGGGATACACTTTGACATGATGTGCTCCACGAGATCATCATGCAAGTGTTTCAGTGAGTTTCACCTTCTTTTGGAATTATGTCATTTTCATTATTTTTTCTTTGGAGGAACAATGGATTTCTTCAATTGTAGTTTCTTTGTGTACACTATTCATAGAAAAACAGAGAGTTTTTTTTGCTATGTTTTTATATATGCTTTTTTTGTGTGATAGTATAGTCAATGTTTGTTTATGTAATAGTCATATGAAATTAATAAAATCATGCAGTTATGATCGCAACTAGAAATGGTTTATTTTGTTACTTTTCAAAAGAAAATAATTAAATAATTAATTTTTTTTATAGACTATGTAAAAGAAACAATCCTTACATTAAGACAAAATTATCATGAAAATAATTTTTTTTTTCCAAAAATATATTATTTTAATGGCAAGGGTTGTCTGCCTTGGCAGGGAAATCATATATTAAAATAAAATACTTTTGGAGAACAAATTTTTGCTTTTGATAATAATTTTTGTCGTAATGTAACAACTGATACTTTACATACTCTATATTAATTAAGAAAAATAATTAATAATTTAATTATATTCATTTTTTTGAAAGGTAACAAAATTAACCATTGTTAGTTGCGCTCATAATTGCATAATTTTATTGACAACTTTCATATGACTATTTCCTAAACAGACATTTGACTACAATCATCATAAAGAAAGAATAAAAACATAGCCAACAAATATTTCGTTTCTCTTTGAAATAATCTATATAAAAAAAAAATAGTGAAAAAACCCATTGTGACGAATTCGATATTCCTCTGAAAAAATAATTGAAAATGTCAGAATTCCCACGAAAGAATATGAAACTAACTGGAACACTGCATGATGATCTCGTATAGCACATCATGTCAAATTGTATCCCGATCAAAACTACTTAACAAAGTTTAATTTGTTGTGTCCAAAAGATTTTTAGGCACACACAAATTCGATTCCAAGACCTTGATTATAGTAGAATTTACACCGTGAGACGTAATCAATCAAAGGTTGTAAGCATCATCAAATATATTTTTGATCAGCACAAATGGTCAGAGATCAACCGACTTGTTCTTATTCTCAATTTTATCGGCGTGAAGGCTAAGATATTCATGTGGATCAAAACGTGCCTTAAGAAAAATATCCAAGAAATTGTGTTAGATTTTTCTAAATTTAATAAAGCTATATATAGAGAACCCGATCAATTTATTGGCCATCGAGACACTAACAGCCTTGAAACTATGATGGTGTAAATTCTAAATATCGAATAACTCTCCATAGGGTCTTAAGTTATTGAAGACAATTGCGTTTATTATCATTTGCTTTTCTAGATTTTTTTTTTTTGGAATTATTAATTATTTTATTTCGAAGAAACTAATTTTCTGATTATTTTTATTTAGCTGTTTTTGCTGGAATTTTTTTTCTTTTGAAGAAATGGTTATGGACAATTTTCCGGTGTGTTTTCCTGTGAAAACATTAGTCTTAATGGCCGGAAGTTTGACACGATAGAATCATCACTACGTGCATGCTATGAAGTCGATTATTCGTATGTCAAAGACCAAGTTGGTTTGAATGAGAAGTGAATATCTAAACTGAGTTTCTTGCAAAGTCTATAGCATGTTCTATGTTACAGTTTGTGAAGAAAGTTAATGATGGTGCTGCTCGAGTTAATGATAACGAGCTTTCTGAATCCAAATACTCAATAAGATGAAGACATAAATGATGAAAATCAAGATCTCACTGATATTGGCCAGAATAGCAAGTCTGGGAATTCAGATGAATGTAAAGAGACTCATCAAGATGAGAATATAGGTGAAGATGAGGAAAGTGAGGAATAAAAGAAAGATTTTTCTGATCTGGGAATTTGGGATACACGTTGATATGGAGATTGAGAGATTTATTAGTTAAAAATGGTCCAAAGATAAGGCTATCAAGTGATTATCGGTTTCCTAAGGATAATACTGGCAGGAATTTTTCGCATGTATATTACATAAGAGATATGGTAAACGGAGAGACAAAGGATAAGCGATTGTTGATATACTCAAACTCCTTGGATAAAGCACTTTTTTTTTTTTTTTGCTGTAAATTGTTCCGGCTTGGCCAATATGGGGGTTACTTGCCAACCACAAGATATTGTGATTGGGGAAANCCAATATGGTGGTTACTTGCCAACCACAAGATATTGTGATTGGGGAAACTTTTCGAAAAGGCTGAAAGAACATGAAGTTTTGCGTGCAGGAGTTAGACTATAGGGTACGTGGGACAAGCAGTGGCTAAATATTTTTAGTTTTATATGTAATTTTGATTATGCCCCTATTGTTACTTATATTTTATAAGGTTACTTGATTGTGCATGACTTCCTAGAAGAAGTAACCAGTGCCACGCATGAAGCTGAAGTCTACGATCTTTTGTGAGTTCTTCCTTTGCCATCAGAGGACGAACTCATCCAACACTCTCCTGCGATTCCAATGGTCTCCCGTACACCGTAGCTTGTTAATCTTTTTTTAAAATTAACAATTATTGTATGTTTTAAAAATTATATTTTTTTGTTTGAACAACTCAAAAAAATGAACAAAAACCAATAAATTAACCATATCAACGAAAATAAGTTTCATGTATTTAACATATTTATAACTCTTTGACTTTTACCCTTATTTAATATGAATTATATTATTTATTTTCGTTTATAGCTTTTGTCATTAATGTGAAAAAAAATCAATCATCAAAAGAAATTATGAGTTGTCCGCTTTTCACTAGTGGTATCCTTATATATATATGAGTAATACAATAGCGATTCACTTACCGTTGTATCTTTGCATATTTTCCAAGGTCTATTAACACTTTGTTGAATGTCAACCAACGCTCAGCCAAATATCTGACAACGCTACTTCTTGTCAAAGATCTGCCACCCCCACTGCAAACGTTTATCAAGGAATGCAAATGTATGTCAGCCAGTAAGTAAACTTATGATGAAATACCTTTAGAGATCACAAGATCAAGTGACACATGAGATACAACCATAAAACAGATCTTGTCCTGGACCTTGTGGGATGTAAAAGATATTAAGTGGCTATCAAATCATCTAATGACACATATAAATATGTACACAATAAAACACAACAACACTTGCATGATACTACAATATCATATTATTAAACAAAAATAACATGGAAAGAAATTACTAAAACTCAAGACATGTTTCATAACACATATCTTAAACAAAAGCTAAGATATCAGTATTTGATAAATTAATAATTTATTATCGATAAAAATATGAATTTAAGATATTCTAATTTTGATAAGATATCCAAATGATTAAGTGTATTATCTAATTCAAGAGTGAAATACTCACCACGCATAGCTGCAACAAAGTATCAATGTAAAAGCATCGCCATCGATCTAACAACCATAAGATTTATTTTCCGCAGAGAAATACACAATGAAAAACGGTAATAAAGAATAAAAAGATAATATCTTAAACAAAAGCTAAGATTACAGTAAAGTGAGTCAAGAATTTATTATCGATAAAAATATGAATTTAAGATATTCTAATTTTGATATGATAACTATTCCAAATGATTAAGTGTATCATCTAATTTAAAAGAAAAATACTCAGAATGCATAGCTGCAACAAAGTATTAATGTAAAAGCATCACCGGAGATCTATCAACTATGAGGTTTTTTCCACAGAGAAACACATAATGAAAAACGGCGATAAAGAATAAACAAAACAATAGGTTTAGGTTGAACAACTACATAACACTTATATATATACACACTTCTAGGTAAAATATATATAGCCCAAAACCCATATATAAAAGCCCAAAGCCTATATATAAAAGCCCAAAACTCTCATGCATATTAATACAAAATAAAATGATATTTTTTCTTTTCGGTGGTCACTTTAATATTTTCAATAAATTTGAAAATGACAAATTTTCTAACGAAAAAACGGCTTAACAATAAAAATGAGCTTTTAGTAGGAATATGAAAAAGTGGTCTATAAAATATCAAAAATGATATCCTAGAAAAGTAGGATAAAAAAACTAAAAGAAATGAGAAAATAGGGAGGAAATAAACCGGAAAAAAGTTTGTATGTGATCAGAAACTTGAAAGGTTAAGAGCCTACATATTCCTGATTAATCTTTTCTAGATAAAACCGCTTTCAATCTATGAAGCCAGCAATGGTGATTTTGTATAACTCTTACAGATAGTTATGGATTGACCAGAATTTGTTAGGTTGTTAAGCGGAAAAATGGTCGATTGGTCTCCCAACTCGTGCCTGGAGTGTTAATCGATACCCGAACATTTTAAGTATGCGAAACGGTACCCACACTATACAAAATCCGACTTTCCCCACCCAAACTGTTAATCTTTTGGCAAAACCCAGCCTTGACCCCATCCCCGTTAGCCAACCTTAGAACTCCATTAAACGGAGTTGACTTAGGCACCACGTCATATGCCCCGTCGGAACAGTGGACGAAACAACGTGATTTTGTCCAAATTGAGAACAGTTGTAACATCAGTGATCGAAAAAGTGAAATTTTGGTGTTGGTGTCGAGAGACACATGCAGGGTGTCGGTTGACACAGGTCGGTTATCGGGAATCGATTCCGGTTTAAATTGTTTTTGTTTGGTTCTGTTGGTTCGGTGGGTGGTGTCGAGTGACACATGCAGTGTGTCGGTCGTGTGTCGGTCGACACCGGTTATTGAGAAATCGACCCGGTTATTGAGAAATCGACCCGGTTCATTTTAAGTCGTCCGATTTGGGTTGGGTTGTGAGAGAAGCCCTAATTTTTTATTTAAAAGGTAAGGGGCAGTTGTCTTTTCTGTTTTTCGAGACAGAAAGAGGCAGAGGAGATTACGAGCCGATTTTGAGAGAGAAGATCCGTTTTTCTGGAGTTTTGGAGTAAATTGTGGCTGTGCTTCACAGTTCATCTTCCTTTCTGATACACTAAAAATAGAGTCTTTATTCTACTGCAAATGCACAGTGATGATGATGTAATATAAAGGATTCGAGATCCAGAGGACCAGTGCTACACTTTAACTCTACGAGACTTAAAACAGAGCTACGACAAGAATAGTTTGTTTGTGATTTAGTAACAGGTAACAAATGTAAACGACGATGTAAATTCAATAATAGGAAGCACTAGATCAAGGCAATTAGCAGGAGCTCATGAAAAAAAACCGAATGACTATTCAGGCTAATGATTCAATACAGGTTTCAAACTCAATCATGAAATTATGCAAACCCACTTTCGTGGCGTTGACAACTTTATCTAACAACTTAGGTGTCTAAACTGTCGTTTGAACCTAGCAATTGCAGACAAGCTTTAATGAACAAGAATGATATGTTCACGATCCACCTTAGCATCAACTCTCGCAGGCTAAGGATGGATCGCTCACCACTGATCGTTGTAGCAACCTATTACACTTTTGATGAACAGGTTAACCTGAGATCTAAGATCAAGTGATCAAATCAATCTTAGCATTACGACTATCAAAGGCGAAAACGATAGATAAGAATCCTATTTGCATTCAGTTTTCTAACTCATGAACTCCATTGAAAAACCTAGATCTAGCTAAAAGACTACTTAGACATGGCGAAATAAGCAACAACAATGGATGAGATGAATTTTATTGAATAAGAAACAGAATACAATAAGCAATAGGGTTCATAAATTTTCTCCAAAAACTGTCACAAGAAGGTTCAGATTCTTCTCCCTCAAAAACAACGAAAAACGGCGTATCTCACCAAGTCTAAAACTCTCAAAAAGCGTAGCCTCACAATGACTGAAAAATGGTCTAATTAGTTTCGAAGTCGAGTTCGGTTTAACCCGGTTTGAAGACGGGTCAGTCAAGCGGATCGGATAGGCACTCAGGCAAGCGGGTCGGGCGATGGGACCAAGCATGTAGATCGAGCGTGTGGACCGAGCAATGGGACCGAGCGTGTGGGCAGAGCGTGTGGATCAAGCGTGTGGACCGAGCAAGGTGATCGAGCGGTTGGACCGAGCAAGGTGATCGAGCGGTTGGACCGAGCAAGGTGATCGAGCAGCTGGACCGAGCAAGGTGATCGAGCAGCTGGACCGAGCAAGGTGATCGAGCAGCTGGACCGAGCAAGGTGATCGAGCAGCTGGACCGAGCAAGGTGATCGAGCAGCTGGACCGAGCAAGGTGATCGAGCAGCTGGACCGAGCAAGGTGATCGAGCAGCTGGACCGAGCAAGGTGATCGAGCAGCTGGACCGAGCAAGGTGATCGAGCAGCTGGACCGAGCAAGGTGATCGAGCAGCTGGACCGAGCAAGGTGATCGAGCAGCTGGACCGAGCAAGGTGATCGAGCAGCTGGACTGAGCGGTTGGTCCGAGCAACTGGATTGAGCGCTTTGATCCAGTGATTTCCTAATGGGCTCGATCGGGCTTCGAATGTTGGCCTTTTACTCCTTTTCGCCTTCTTCACCTATTGCTGCTCCTTGTAACTGAAACTCTCCTTGGAACGTATTTAGACCTGTAAAGGACTTGAGAAAAGCTAGAAAGACTCGAAAAACTCGTGAAAACAACTGTTAGAAAGCGTCAAAAACGCAAGACATCACCTTTCAATCCTTTTATAGGTGAGTGCGCGACCGTAGGCCAGTGAATCACTAGAGATTCGTTTGTTGTTGAGTTATTGTTGTGTTCTTGAGCTGTTCTTGAGTTATTTGGGTAATTGATCGTTCATGGGGGTTGAATCCCATTGATTATGTGTTTTTGTGTTGTGTTCATCACTGTTGGTTTCGTGGTTTCGGGGCTGTGTCGAGCAACACCTTGGGGGTGTCGGTCAACACAAGTGTTTTCTGCATGTAGCTGTTGTTCGTTTAAGTTGTCATTGCTGTTCTTTGCTGGTAGGTTGCTAGTGTTTGCATAATTGGCTTGTAGACGGGAGGACCGTCTCACTAAATATTTATGTTAATACTTATGCATCTCTTATTACTATGTGATGCAGATAAAAGCAAAGTGTGACTGCGGGATCGAGGCTGAAAAGGGGGATGTTAGGATTGTTGGTTTACTGCTTATGTTTTATTAAATATGTTGTTAGGATGATAGATATATTTATGTTTCTGGTTCTGAATATTGATGTTGAATTGATTACTGAATTAACTGGTTATTTATTTATTGATTTTGTTTTAGAATTTCCACATTGATAAATATTACTCCCTCTGTTCCAGAATATATGATGTTTTAGAGTTTTCACACAAATTAAGAAATATTTATTGTTTAACAATTAATGCATCATTTTATTAAACAAACCACTTTTTAAGAAATATTAACCAATAGAAATTGAAGAATTTAAATTTTTTAAATTAATAGTTCTTGAAGTTTGTAAAAAGTACCTTAAAATTCTAAAACATCTTATATTCTGGAACAGGAAAAAATCTTAGAACATCCTATATTCTGGAACGGATGGAGTATTAAAAAAAAAACTGGTTGTTTCATTTTGGTAAAAGAGCCTAGACGTTTTTAGGACTGCTAAATTGGGTTGAACTGAGACTATATATAAATTGATTAATTGTGGTTTAGTCAGTTGTTAGTCTTAGTATCATTCACTTCCAGTGATTCCGCGGTGAGTTTTTGTGTTTGTGTTTTGTGGTGTTTTCTAGCTTGCTCATCTTCTGTTCTTTGGAAGTGAAGCAAGATGGACGCATGTGCTAGAGGTCGTGGTAGAGGTCACGGTAGAGGCAGTTGCAAAGGTCGTGGAGATCGGGGTCGTGGGCATTGTTTACCAGCGGATTCAGGAGAGAGTGCAATGCCTAGTTTGGTGACTGCGTCAGTGACACAGTCTATGGTGGGTGAGGCTAGTTTGGGTGCCGGTGGTGGAACGGAGGTGACCAGGTTGTGGGGCTACTGACGCAGCTTTTGGCACGTCTTTCGCAGGCGGTTCAAATCGGCCTAACGAAGGATCTACTCGGACATAGCAAAATCAAACAAGCAAAGCAATATTGATATCATTATGCAAGTATGTAAAAGAGATAAGGGGTAGAAAAGGCTTCTCTGATGAAGAACAATTCGAAATCCCTTGATAACTTTCGATCCAAAGTACAAAAGAGAAAAGGAAAGGAACAAAAATGTA
This sequence comes from Noccaea bulbosa, assembly GCA_900406535.1. Classification (NCBI taxonomy): domain Eukaryota; kingdom Viridiplantae; phylum Streptophyta; class Magnoliopsida; order Brassicales; family Brassicaceae; genus Noccaea; species Noccaea bulbosa. The sequence continues at coordinate 11,240 of OVBJ01003358.1, forward strand.
AAGAATGAGTTTTTGTGCAAGTGCAATGAGTAGAGCGGCACTTCCTTCTTCCTTCTGGACTATGCACCACCTAGGGCTTTTCCTTCTTGATGGCTACTCTCTCAGTTGCATAAGACACTTGCGGCTCTCCTTCTCCAGAGGCTAAAAGCAGGTATTTATAGGCTGTGAAATTGCTAGGTTATTGAAGTACCGGAAAAGGAAGGTTTCCGGTGAGCTGGATCAAGTCTTTTGCGACGTGAATGGGCCGAGATAAGGCCAAGCAAACCACCAAAAGTAGGCTAGGCCTGTGTTAAGTCGAGCCAAGGTCCATCCCGCGGAATCCTGGGCTGTGTGTTGCACCAAGTCTCCATGGGCTTTATTTCCTCGTCAGACAGACATGTCTTAGGAGCAAACGAGTCTAGATCGCATGTCTTCTCAAAATTACTCCATTTCACTTTGCCGTGATGCATGACTCAAATATATATCTAGAAAGACCAAGATCATGATTTTTGGATGTCGGGAATGCCTTTGACCGCTGCCATCTTTCAGATGTTCCGGTATTGTCCAAATGCGAGAATCAGACAAATGGAGTTTTGTTGAAGCTCTTGACCTGGGAACTTGCATGGATCATGGTTTGAGGCTCTTTTGCTTCTTTTTGAATCATTTTTGATGTTTTAACCTGTTAAGACTCCAAAACCAACAAATACAAGAAAACTACCTCTAAAGGTATAAAACCTTATTGAAATTAATACTTGAAAACATATAAAAATACTAACTGAAAACATGTAAATTATGGATATATCAACTCCCCTAGACTTATCTTTTGCTTGTCCCCAAGCAAACTACGTATGAAAAAGAGGTTTGAAAACATGAGAACTCTTAAATCTTTTGGAAATCCTTGTTGACCCTTGTTTTAGTAATCCACATAAAATAGCAATGGCATTTAGAATTATGAGCAAAGAAGTACATACCATGAGTTTTGCAATCTTCCCAAAGCAACCCACTTCTCTTTAGGCCATCCAAATTTGCCACCTTTGACTCCTTTAGTTTCTAAAGGTGTGGTCTCAACTAGGGAATATCCATCAAAGGTGTAACATCCGTAAACCAAAGAATTGTGATTTTTCTTTGGTGTCGATCGACACCAAGGGTAGTGTCGATCGACACCGGTCTGAAATCCGATTTTCGGTTTGTTTTGAGTTGTTCGGTTTTCGCTGATTTTGGGTTTGGAAACCCTTAGTCACGAAATAAAAAAAAGACAGCCGCTTTTCTTCTTCCAGTTTCGGGGTTTTCAGAGAAAAAGTGA
>OVBJ01003359.1:0-12520 GCA_900406535.1 Noccaea bulbosa
CCTGGGCAAAATTTGTGACTTAAGTCACTTATGGGCTTTCAATGTAATTCAGAAAAGATTCTTATTATTATGCGTTTGGGCTTCTTAGCCTATTATCTACTGGGCCATTTTAGGCTTTGTAACATTTTCTCTCTTATGCATTTAATAGAAAATCTTTTATTAAAAAAAAAAAACATCCTAAACAGCAACCATAAATAATTTATCACATACTCTAAATCTAATCCAAATTTCTGGAATAATCGTCGTCTTAAACTTTCTCGGAAAACTTTATCCTTACCACCTCTTTCATGTTATTAGAGGCTATATCACAAAAGAGAAATGCGAGATGAGTTTTCTAAAAGACCTAATTTATAATAACACCATAAGAAAAGCCTCTGAAAGCATATTTTTCAAATTTATAGGTTACTTTATGTCACTCATTATTTTCCATTCAATAATATTCCGCATTCATTTTATTCTTTAAATATTCCTCAAAAACATCATCCACTGGAATCATCGAAGAACAATATAAAGAAGATAAATAATGTTAAATGGATTGTGAAACAAGTTTCTTTTGTTGCTGATTAATGAAAAAAATTCCTTTGAATCCACTAGATACAGCCAAAAGAACCTTGCAAAAACACCACTATTAGAACTCAAATCTCATAATTTTCTTACTTATCGTAAAATATTTATGTTTCTAACCTATCATTGTGTTTCATTTTTTTCCAAATTAAAACTGAATTTTTCAGTACATATCTTAAATTTTATTCGATGAACGTTACTATCTTCAATATTAAACACTAGTTGAGCTTTAATAAAAATGAATTTAATCTGACTGCTAGTGGTAGATAGATGTTGAAGTCATGGTCCACGAACAAAGCCCAAAATTTACAAATCGGAATTTTGTTGTTACAACTTACAAAATGTATTTGTCAATCCATTATTTATTATGAGGCGGCGGTTGGTGCCTTGTTTAAATTGGAAACTATGAAATCTTTTTAAGGTAGAAAAAGATGGTACAGTGTACCACTGATCAACATCAATCTCTATCAAAGTATCAATCAATTTTACAACAATATTTCATCAAACTTATTGGTGAAACAATTTATTCATAACTATATGGCTGAATATGCATTTCATATATTTTTCCAATTTGTATTTATCATGCAGTATTACGTTTTACCAACACATGGTTTATAAAATATATTGGAGGAAACCAAAAACGTTGAAGAGATGGCTTGTCACTACAAGAAAGAGTCGTTTATTTGAGTAGTTAACGTCGGTACTAAACTATAGCTAACATAATCACATCATTTCATAAAACGACGTAATATCGCTTGACGTTAAGTTTCTTTGTGTCGTTTAAAAAATTATGTCAAATTTAACATCAGATATCTAACATCGGTTTCTATTGTTTGTAGCGTCAGTTTTATTTTGACTTAAAAATTAAAGTTTAGAGTCAATTATTGAACCGACGTAAGTATGCAACATTTTTCTCAATATATATTAATTATTTGTAAATGCAATAAGAAATTATAAAAATCTGATTCAACTAAAATTTAGAAAAGATGATTACAAAAATCATTCCACTGATCAAAATTCATATGGTGTCTTAGAAAATATAAACATTGGCTCACGAGATATTTAAAGCAGCTGCTCAGTTCCACATGTGGTCCATATACTTATAGATGCTGGGCTGAAAATAACCCATAAGGCCCATGAATTTGCAGTAACTTTCCATTGGATCTCTGCAATTGTTTGGAAAACAACGTAGATTCGTTAGATTTTCTCTATGTCGGTAGCATAAGTTAGAGTGGGCAGACTTTAAATCATCGTGTGTCAAGTTCAAGTCTTTAAAACACTTTAAAAACAAGTTGTAATGGAAACAACCAATTTTTTTTTCTCGTTTGTAATATTGGAAAGCTTTGAACCGATGCTGTCTACGTGACTCTGTAATGTTCATGGATCAAATTCTGTCTCTGATTTCACATAAAGTAATCGTGTAAGAAATAGTTCATTTTGCTAAAAGTAGCATGTTAAGACCACAAAGACCATCATAATTACTAACCTAATTTTGTAGGAGAAGTCCATATACAAAGACGAGTTTTATAGAAATGACAAAGAAGAACACCAATTTTGACTTGCCATTGTTGAGAGGAGTGAATGCATGGAACTTGCGGCCTTGGTCCAAATTGGACAGTTTGGACGCGGATGATTTAGGACAATTTATATTCAAACAAAATATTTAGTATCGTTCCTAATAGATATTTTAATTATTTTTAATACTTATAACCTGACTAAATTTTAACACCCAAAATGAAAAAAACAAAAAAACAAAATCGCACGGGCTAGTTCCAATATATATATATATATATATCTTTTAGCCAAAAACATAAAAACTTTAGATACACCATTTTCAAATCTAACACCATTTTGATCCGAGACCAAATGGTCTCTTAAGACCACTTAAAGATAGCAGGAGACTTATTACATAAGGATCGAGTTCATTTGTTACAATAAATTAAGAAGAGAAGAAGAAACAAAGCTTCCAATCGTCTTCAATCATACATAATTTTCCTTTGTTTATGCATTCGATTATTCAACTAGAAAATCAGATTTTTAATTCATAAAAAGCACAAGCTCGACGATATAGTTGATAATAATAAATCCTACGAAAATGTATATGTGACTAAAACAAGTAAACATCGTGATCACTAGAACTCGTTAAATTGATTGTGCTTAGTTTATGTGGTTTTAGGAAGACCTTTGCTTTTGGTCTATATGAATATCCAAAATCGGATTTATCCATGAATTACATTTTTTTTCGGATTAGTTGAGCCCCTCTATATATATAGGATTTACCTTAAATTATAAAAATAAAATAATAATATTGATCTACAACATTAATTCTATCAACATCGAAAAAAAGAGGTAACCGTATACGTTTATATACGTTTATGTAATTTTACAATATACCAATCGAATCAGACGAGCACAAACGCATCCACTTATTACTTTCCATGCGGCTTATCATTTCATTGCGAAACATAATTATACCATTTCACAAAATGCCAACCCAATAAAAACAACTTTTCATTTAAATATTTATCTTAAATAAATAAAACCTACATTTTCTTACTTTTATAAAAGTAGTCCTACACCACCGTCCGTGTTAGTCTTAAATTTTTATGATTATTGGTGAAAATTATTGGTCCTTATATAATTATACAGGAAGAAAGAAAAGTGAGTGAAGGTCCTTGAAGAAGATATTGTATCGTTGTCGGAAGTAAAATAAATAAGTTGGACTCAACCTCCTCTTTTTTTTTTTTTTTTTTTTTTCCCCTAGTCANCAACCTCATCTTTTAATTTATCGAAGCATCTAGAGCTTCTTTTCTCAAGTTTTTTTTATTTTTCTTTCTCAATTGTTTTGTCACATAATATGGATTTATAATTTATCCAACAGTAAACTTTATAAGAATCATGTGCTTTTACTTTTTATATTACATATTGACATCTACAGTTTTGCATGCATGTATGTTGGAACAAACATGAAAATTACACTCTTAATTAAATACCGGTTAATTAGTAGAGTCGATTGTGACCTAATCAGAAGCACATCTAATTATCAAAGACAATGACGTTTGTAAAGTTTAATAAAAGGACAAGACAACAAATCGCGCCTATGAAACGTCACGCGCTCATCAAGATGCGAAAGCTTCACCACTAACAGTTGGTTCACCACCACGACTGCTTTAATCAAATAGGTTAGACAAATACATGCATCTTTCTTTTTTTTTGTTTGCTTCAGTATTGTCAAAAATGCAAAATGTAATTTAACATAGTGTAACTGGACCTGGACGTGAAAGTGTGAAACTTTATTCTATATGGTATTAACGTTGTTTCTTTGTAGCGTTCGATCTAAAGATACGGTAGATACCCTAAACTTTATGTGGCGAATCCAAAACATGAAAATCGATGCTCCAACCCCAAAATTAATCAACCCAAACATGAAATTTGGAACCGGTAGTGTCAAAGAGGCGATTCTCAACGCATCTGAGAAAGGCAAGTCAAACCAAACCAAAATTCAAATGTGAGTAAACCAACTAATTAACCATAATTGATAACATTTTCATGAACTAAGTATAATAAACGTTTTCGAATTCGATTATAATAAAGATTAGTCTTTCAGTTACTTGGCATAAGTCTAGGGGGTGTAAGTCCAGTTTATTTTTGGATTTAGCTCAGTTAATTTGGTTTTTAACAAAACTCTAACGAACTCAAACCAAAGAATTGGTTTGGTTTGATATAAGTTGGTTTAGTCTTAGTTCGGCTTAGGTTAGTTTGATTTGGTTTACCTATCAGTACTTTTATCTAGAAATTGGAGATATAATTGTACTGCTATAATTTTATATTTGAAAAATCTTATTGATAGCTATGGAGAATCAGTACAATAGAAAAAATATATGTTACTAATAAAAAATTGAATTTTGTTAAATTTGATTGTTTAGTGAATTGAAAAAAATTACAGGTTTGGTTATCGGTTCAGTTCGGTTTTGTTTGATTTGGTTAGGTTAAAATGTTTGAGAGCATAAGCATGTTCATGTAAAATCAGAAAAAAGAATATTAACCATCACAATCTGTATCTTCTCATTCTCCATCACATCAAGTGATACATTGTATTAAGAAAAATCCCAAATAAGCATTGTAAATTACTAATTACAGATTAGTACAAAAAGAGAAATAAGAAAATCCAGTGTGTTGTTGTTGGTTGCTTCAATCCTAAATCTAAATAAGTGACCATAATCGCTTTAGAGATAACTATTAACAACTTGTCATTTTATCATTTCCACAAAAGTCATTGACTTCCCCAATCCCAATCAACTACCAAAGAAAAATTTACCATTTTCTTCTTCTTCTTCTTCACCAAATTACTCGTCTAGTTGTCTGTCTCTCATTTTCTTCCCTCTCTCTCTAAAAAGGAACCACATTTCTCTCTAAAATTTTCTGGGTTTTTCTAATTAGTTGGATTTAAGGATCTTGTCTGGCAGATTCTATCTGATTTTCGATTAGAGAGAGAGAAAAAAAGAACTAGCTTTCTTCTCTCTCTCAAAGCTCTGAGTATTTGGGGATCTTTTATGTGCTGATTTTTTTGTGATCAGAGGAGAGAGAGAGAGAGAGAGAAAGAGATGGGAGGTTGCGTGTCAACGCCTAAGAGCTGCGTTGGAGGCAAATCAAGGTCAAGCAAGAGGAGAAAGAATCGGACAAGACGAAAGATTCAGAAAAAGAGAGTTGTCTCTTCTTCTCGCTTATCCGACGGATCTTTCGATAATCACGATCGTTCCTTCGCCAATCCAACTCTCCGAGGTCTCTAGTCTCTCTCTTTTGGGTTTACTCAGCTCTGTCTTTTTTTTTGCTCTGCATTCTATTGATCTTGGTCTTGATTTTACGTTTTCTGATCGATTTGGCTAAATGGGTTATGTGTCTCTCTCTCAAAAGCTTTAAACTTTATAGCTTTTGATCGAATTGGCGATTAGATTCTGATTAGAGTGATAGATTACTTAACAATTTGTGATCTATGTTGACAAATTTGATCAAAGAGTGAATCTTTCTCTAAAAGGTTAAGTCTTTGATGAGCATTGAATTGTGCAGAAGGAGAAACATTTCAATGTGTTATTGACTCTATTTGAGCCCACCTGACTCAGTCTCACTCTGTTTTTATCCAACAGCAAGCGTTGATGAAGCATGGTTTGATTCAAACCTGGCCTTTGAAACAGATTGTGAGGATGATTTTCACAGTGTTGAAGGTATAGAAAGAAAAAAGGTTTCTTTAAACCCCTTTTGATTCGTCTTTAAGGATCAATACATCAATGGTCGGTCTTATGTGTTTTGTTTTCAGATGTTTTGTCAGTGAACGGAGCTGAGCGCATCTCAGTATCGAGTATGTCATCTGTTAGAGACTCAAATGCTGATGGTGCCTTGGTTGACGGCACTAAGCAGCAGCCTGTGTTCATCGACGAGATATCTTCAAGTGGTGATGATAGCTCAAGAAAAGACGAAGGATTGTTGGAAAGCTGCGGGATTCTTCCGAGCAACTGCTTGCCTTGTCTTCATTCGTCGACTGTTCCTTCTATCGAAAAGCGAAGATCTTTAAGCTCTAGTCCTCCGAGCACAAGGAAGAAAGCTGCCATTAAGCTATCTTTCAAGTGGAGAGAAGGTCACGGCACTGGTCCTATGTGTAAGCAGTATCAATCTTGGTTCTTGAAAAGATTCAAAGTAAGAACAAGAACTCACTTTGTTCTCTACAATGTTTTTCCAGTTTCTACCAAAATGCAGCTGCAGAGACCGATTGCTGGTTCTCAGGTTCCTTTTTGTCCTTTAGAGAAGAAAATGTTCGATTGTTGGTCTATCATTGAGCCAAGTAGTTTCAGAGTTCGTGGCAAAACTTACTTCAGGTAAACATTACAGAGAGAGAGAGAGAGCTTGAGCTTTGTTGTATTGAATAGCCATTGTTTGGTTTTTTTTTTTTTTTTTTTTGTTTCTTGGTAGAGAAAAGAAGAAAGAGTTTGCACCAAACTATGCTGCATATAATCCATTCGGTGTCGATGTGTTCTTATCGCAACGTAAAGTAAACCATATAGCACAATACGTTGAGCTTCCTGTTGTTAATACGACCTCGACCAAGCTCCCATCGATCCTCGTTGTAAATGTTCAGGTACATTGTTGTGGTTAAACCGTTCTTTCTTTCACATTAGTTTTCGGGTTTAATTTTTTTGTAATTTTTCAGATTCCATTGTATCCTGCTGCAATCTTTCAAGGCGAAACTGATGGAGAAGGAATGAGTTTTGTTTTATACTTTAAACTTTCGGATAACTATTTAAAGGAGCTTCCTCCTCATTTTCAAGAAAGCATTCAGGTTCTTGAAATCTTCCACTTCTTGATTCTGTTTTTTTTGTTTGCTCTGTTCTTGAAATCTTCCACTTTTTGTTTTGAATCTCTAATCTTTTGGATTGTTCTTGCAGAGATTATTAGATGATGAGGTAGAGAAAGTTAGAGGCTTTGCTATGGATACTAATGTACCATTTAGAGAACGGTTAAAGATCTTGGGGCGTGTTGCGAATGTAGAAGATCTTCAGCTGAATGGTGCGGAGAAGAAACTCATGAATGCTTATAACGAAAAGCCCGTGCTTTCGCGCCCGCAGCACGAGTTTTATTCGGTATGTCTCAAGAAGTATCATAACAAGTGCAGATCCTATTGAAACCTTGCAAGAAAATGGTTTTACTAAGTAACTCTTGGGATCTTGATCTTGTAGGGTGAAAATTACTTTGAGATTGATATCGATATGCATAGATTCAGTTATATATCGAGGAAAGGATTTGAAGCATTTTTAGATAGGCTCAAGCACTGTGTTCTTGATGTTGGACTTACAATTCAGGTAATGTGTTGCACGTTTTAAATCTTTGAGGATTTTTTTGGATTGTATTATGGTTAACTGGTAAAATCTCTCTTTTTTTTTTTTTTTTTTTTTTTTTTTTTTTCAGGGGAATAAACCGGAGGAGTTACCAGAGCAGATTCTGTGTTGTGTCCGGTTAAACGGGATTGATTACATGAATTATCATCAGTTAGCTCTTAGTCAAGATTTTCTATGATAATAAACAGAAAAAGTTGACTTTCTTTGAATTTTTTTTCTCTTTTTGACTTTTTATTCATCAAGAACACAAAATCTAAAAGCTTTTTCTTTGAAGAAAAACTCGATTGAAATGATGATGATGATAATCTGATGATGATTATTAGATGATGATTGCCTACGACTCTGTACAGTCACCAATATCGTCTAGAGACTAGACTCGTAGAAGTTTAATGCCATTTAATTTGTTTTTGTCTTAAAATAGAGAAGAAAACATAGTAAGCATTTTGATTTCGAATTTTGTAACCAAGCTCAAACGTAATCTACATCTGTTTTATTTTATTTTCTTGAAATTATACGCACTAAACGCTTTTCATGTTTCAAAACAATTATCTGTGCCTCAAAAAATGACGAGTGGAGAATAATAGTTTCATGTCATGTTAATTTGATCTCACCATCAATAGTTTGAATTAACCATTTGTGAAATTTAAGTGGGAAATTTCTATAATCAGTTAATCTGGAGTTATGCCTCTTTAGGTGTCAACTCTTGAAAAGTCCAACAATCCTAACATATCCATCATAGTTGTTGACTATTGATCCTACTTGAAAGCACTTGAAGATGGACATAGGAGAGAGAGAGGTTTATTTGGTTCATATTTAAATGGCTCATATATCCCATACTTAAAAAATCTTATTTATAGACAATCTGGCTTATTTGGAAAGTTCGGAAAAAAAAAAAACTTTTAGTGATTATAAAAAAAAACACCAGGTATTCTTGATCACGCTATGTTAGCGAGCATAAGAGTTGGTGTGATGCCAAATTCTCTTGAATCAATTTACAGAAGGAGAACATTTATTTGTTTGAAAGACTTAAAAGTTGAACTTTATTGCAGTTTAGATTACGCATTGTTTACTTAAAATTTCGTGGTTACATACTTATCTTTAAAAATGTATGATTACCTACCTCTACTAGTTACAAAATTACCACTATACATATTTTGATTCATTTGAAATATAAAAAGTTTGTTTTTTATTTTATTTTTCGTATCTACTTATATCATCATACTTTTTAAGTATTCCATACGTAAAATTTTGTAAATGTGAATATTATCTAGTAAACATCATATAGATAATAGAATGTCATTTTTTCCTAGAAACTTGAAAATGTCAAACTCGATGGAAGGAAAGGACGAAATGTGTCCACTAGATTTGAGAAGTGAAAGCAATTGAAATGCAAGTTTCTCACAAGTGGAAAACCAAATTGGTTCTCTACAAACCTTGACATCTTCGAATCGATCGTGGTTTATAAAAGTTATTAATTATAAAAAAAGAAAATGGCAGATTGCATGATTTTATATTTGTCTTTTTTTTTTACAGCAAAAACTCCATGTATTATTAAAGAGGTATAAATCGGGCAGCTCTTGAGACTACCAGACTTGGGGAGGAAACATAGATTTTCTTACACAAGGGTCGAACCTAAGCCAGGTAAGAGCGAAAATGGATTCAGTCCGATCGCAGACCGAGGGATCCAATTCCCAAACCTCGATCCTATTGGATCCGATCACCTCAAACGCCGGTAGCAGCCAAACTGCTGGCATAACGAGAGATCAGGTCACATCGAACGCCGGTAGCGGCCAAACTACCGGCACATCGAATGTTCCGACCGCCCTAGTTACCACTTCCACAGAGACGAACCTCAATACTCCACCTCGTGTGGAACCAGTGGTGATTAACCTCACCACTCCGGTGACAACCTCGACCTCAACTCTCCCGAGTTTAGGTCCACACACTATCGAGAGACCCCTCTCCCGAGTTTGGGTCAGATCGGAAGATCCCCCAGCAACTGTGCCCCCACAAAGTCGGACCACTACAGTTCGACCTGCGTTTGCGACGCCGGCTCCCTCACGAGCTAGCCCAGACGATCTAGCACAGATAAAACAACTGTTCATCAACCTGGTAAACGGTCAGCGCGACCACGAAACCAGACTGGAGAGATATGAGAGACGCCTCGCTGAATCGCGAAATCTAACCAGTCCGCCTCCGCGGACTCAGCTCGATTTTTCGACGACCTACGCATCTGGTGTACCTCAGGCGCAATTCGTTACGCCTACACGGTCTCAAGTCTTTCAGACTTCCGGCTCATCTATGAGCTCGCCTACAACCGGCATAAATGCCCCGAGCTCAAACCCAAGCGAGACGAGAGCTCAGCCAACCGTACCGCTCCCATCTCCACCTCTAAGGCCACCCCACACCAAACCGGTTAGGCCTAGATGGTTTGGCGCATCAGCTTTTGCCTCGAGCTCGCATACGATGCCACAGTTCGAAAACCAAGCTGGCCCGACTTACGGTTCGCAGCCCTCTGCAACAGCGCGAGAGCACGTGAACGGGAATTACCAGAAATTCCCCAACTCGAACGGTCGCCCCGATCGAGCTCAATTCCAGCGAGCTGATGATCCATTGAATCAAGCTCCACCCATCACGATCCCAACAGATCGGATACTTGCTGAACCACGCAACCTCGTCGACAACGAATCCTTTGAAAGATTCCAAGATCGAACGGACCTCGCATTTCGGCAAATGAGCTCGATGTTCCACCAAGCAACGAGTTCAGCTCCCGATATTGACAGGGTGGTAAGAGAGTCGCAACAAACTCCCTTTTCATTCAGGATCGCCAACACCTACGTTCGGGACACCAGCAAACAGCGTATCCCAGAATACTCCGGTAAAAGCGATCCACGAGCTTATATCCGAGCTTTTAACCTCGTAATATCTCGAGCTCAATTCTCTCCCGAAGAAAGAGAAGCAGGCTACTGCAGACCCTTCGCTGAGAATTTAGTCGGACCAGCCCAAGAATGGTTCGCAACTCTGGATGAAAACTCAATAGACGGTTTCAACCAGCTCGCATCAGCATTTCTGAAACAATATTCGGTCTTCATCGAATCTAAAGTTACAGAAGCCGACCTCTGGAGACTTTCACAAGCTCCAAACGAAACACTTCGATCTTACATTGACAGATTCAAAGCAGTCAAAGCTAAGATCACAAATCCTAACGAGGCAGTAGCTCTACTCACCCTCAAAAACAACTTGTGGTACGAATCGAAGTTCAGAGAAGAACTAACCGTTCGACCTACGACTTCACTAGATGACGCATTACATCGCGCATCTGCATTCGCTACTCTCGAAGAAGATACCTCTCTTCTCAGAGAAAAATACCGCAAAGGGGAGCTCGCATTTGTGCCTCCAGGTGTAAAGAAAAATACACCACCTAAACCACCTTCGCAAAGTAAAGGACAACATTCCTTCTCAATCGAAACTCCAGCTCCCACAAAAAACTCGGAGGAAGACGAAAAATACTGCGATATACACAAACTATTCGGCCATTCCACCGAGGAATGTCGTGCTAAAGGCAAAAGGCCTAGCAAAAAAAAGGGAAAAAGCAAACCAGCTGTAACCGCAGCCAAGGTCGATAAACCTAAACCCAACCCAGCTAACAAATCCGACAAAGCACCTCCAAAAAGAGAGCGCGAAGTCGAACTCGAAGCTCCCGATTCCCCTCCTTCTAACAGAAAAAGAATCGACCTGATTTTCCATGAACTCAGCCTTTGCGGCGGTTCAATGAAATCCGTGGTCACCCCCCCCCCCCCCCCCCCCCCCCCANAGAGTCACCTACCCCAAAACGAATTGACTTCATTTGTGGTGGTTCGAAAATGTGTAAAGACTCGATTAACTCGATTAAAGCACATCAACGACGGGTCGAATCCTCGGGACAAATATGTCCCCTAGACGGACCCGATCATGAAATCAAATTTTGGGAAAGCGAAACACTTGCACTCGATAAACCCCATGATGACGCACTCGTAATCGAGCTTGCAGTAGCCGGATTCGAGCTGACGAGAGTCATGATAGACACTGGAAGCTCAGTAGACGTCCTATTCTACGACGCTTTCAAGCGAATGGGTTTCGAAAACTCCGCACTCCTAGGAGGTCGCACGCCTTTAACTGGTTTTGCTGGAGAAACAACCTATTCCCTGGGAACTATCCAGCTCCCAATCAAAGCTGGTGGTATAACAAAAACAATCGACTTCGTAGTCGTAGATCGCCCCGCGCCCTTCAATGCCATCCTTGGCAGGCCATGGCTCTTCACGATGAAAGCAGTCGCTTCCACGTACCACAAATGTGTTAAGTTTCCTACACCCTGGGGAACCAAAACAATTCGCGGTTGCCAACAAGCTTCCCGAGACTGCTACATGGGCAACTACTTGCGAGCTGAAAAATCGCCTGTATAGCAATTACAGAAAGAAGACGAGCTCATAGCTCGGCAAATCAAACATAATAAAGACCCGTCGGTCTGTGGACCTCGCAAAGACTTAGTCACTCAGGTTTGCATCGATGATACCGACCCCGACAAACGCGTAGGCATCGGTATCGACCTCGCAAAACCAATTCGTGACGAGCTAATCGCTTTCCTAAAAGAAAATATTAGCACCTTCGCATGGACCACCGCAGACATGCCCGGGATTGACACTAGAATCACGTCTCACAAGCTGAACGTAGATCCTACGTTCAAACCCATGAAACAAAAACGTCGAAAACTCGGCCCAGATCGGGCTAAAGCGGTGAACGACAAAGTTGACCGATCGATCAGAGAGGTGAAATACCCCGACTGGTTAGCCAACCCGGTAGTCGTCAAAAAGAAATGGAAAGTGGAGAGTCTGTATCGACTTCACAGACCTCAACAAAGCATGTCCCAAAGACAGTTATCCACTTCCTCATATAGATCGCTTAGTCGAGGCTACAGCCGGTCACCAACTCCTATCCTTCATGGATGCGTTTTCCGGGTATAATCAGATCAAAATGAACCCGGAAGACCAAGAAAGAACTGCATTCATAACGGACCGAGGTACTTACTGTTA
>OVBJ01003360.1:0-12518 GCA_900406535.1 Noccaea bulbosa
GGTCTACTTTTGCATTTCAAATCAAATTGTGCACTAGTTTTGGCAATTCCCTCCAGCAAATAAACATTCATTGTATAGATAACTTCATAAATTCACTAATTAATTAATTAATAAAACAAACAAATTCCAGTACGCAACCGCTTACGTCTATATAGAATCCATCATAAATATTAGCAAAAGAGCACACACAAGTAGCAAAAAAAAAAAAAAGATGGCAAACATCTCACTTTCTACGTTCATATTCTCCATCCTTTTCCTCATTTCCACCGCGACATCCGCCACATTCGAGATCCTGAACCAATGTAGTTATACCGTATGGGCAGCCGCTAGCCCCGGAGGTGGCCGGCGTCTAAACTCCGGCCAGTCATGGACGCTAAATGTCCCGGCCGGCACATCAATGGCACGGATTTGGGGTCGGACCAACTGTAACTTTGACTCTTCGGGCCGTGGTCGATGTGAAACCGGTGACTGTACGGGTGGACTTCAATGTACCGGTTGGGGCCAGCCACCAAACACGTTGGCTGAGTATGCGTTGAATCAATTCAATAACTTAGACTTCTACGACATCTCACTTGTCGATGGATTTAACATTCCTATGGAGTTTAGGTAAGAATATCACCATATATAATCTGTTCATAAATTATAATTTTGTCCGAAAAACAATTCGGACCATAAAAAATCTCAAATTTTGAAACTCAGTCTAAATGCACCCACTTTAGGTTCAGTTTTTTAATTATTTATATATTGTTAACATTCCAACAATTGGATAGTATATATGTAAGAGAATCAAACCAAGTTTCAAAAAAAAAAAAAGTATAAAAAGAGATATAAAGATTTATCAAAAAACAAAAAAAAAAGAGGTATAACGAAACAAATAAACGGAAAAGGGTAAAGAAAAAGTAAATTGTGCTTGCCGTTTAATTTTCAATACAGTGCTTGCTACTTGTAGTTGTAGGCAGCAGCCAGAAAAGTCCCAAAATCATAAAAATTCTTTCATGAATCGTTTGTTTTTTATTTCCTTCGTAAAGCGAAAACCCCTCTTTGCTGCTAGAGAAGAGTATTAATTTAACCCCAAAAAAAGTCTATAACGCAGATGTTTCGAATTGATGATTAATGATTTTTGTTTTGATTAATTTGTTGGTTTGTATTGGTCTCCAGCACAACCAGCTCGAATTGCAAGCGGATACTATGCACCGCGGACATAAACGGACAGTGTCCAAGCGTGTTAAAGGCGCCGGGCGGTTGCAACAACCCGTGCACGGTTTTTAAGACGAACGAGTACTGTTGTACGAACGGACAAGGATCATGTTCAGACACAGAATATTCGAGGTTCTTCAAACAAAGGTGTCGCGACGCCTACAGCTATCCACAAGACGACCCGACCAGCACTTTCACTTGCAGTAACACTAACTACAGGGTGGTGTTTTGTCCAAGGGCTAGAGTCGGTACTACTGTGTCACACCAGCTGCCGATCCAGATGGTCACCGAGGAGCATTAATTAAGAGAGACGAGTCTCTAGTCTCTACTGTAATTGTGTGTGTCTGAGTGTGCGATCGTATTTACGTGACTATCACACTTAATGGATAATAATGAAGGCAATATAATAATTACGTTGGTCGACCAACGTGCTAGACTTCCATCTAATAACAAGCTCGTTAATTACGTGTTTACGTGTGCTCTCTATTCCTTAGTGTTGGTGTCGAGTACTCGAGTGGATTCAATTGGTGCGAAGATATATATATATATGGCTGATGATTTATTCAAAGAGATATTACTGTACATTTAAAAACAGTTATGTGTAGATAATTAGTGAAAGTGTATGGGGGCCACTGAAGCAGACGGTGAATAATACGGAAAGTAGTACGAGCACATACCGTAGTAAAGACACATAAAGTTTTTTATCGAGGTTCGTTTCCTATATCCCTGGACCTAGTCCAGATCAAATTTACTAGAACAAGAATACAATTACAATTGCATATCGTATCAAACACTACAATGCTCTACCGTTCTTTTCTATATGGATATACTCAAATAACACCTTTAACACTTTGTTTTGTCTTCATACTAAAACCCCAAAACATTTCGCTAAGACATCTTAATTTGAATGTATGGGTTGAGCACATACAATGCTCTCCACACCCTATTTATACACAATAGGCACGTCTTGAAATCCTACAAAGACCTTGGTAATCACTCCAAATCTCCAAGAAAATATATTTTTTCTTATTTTTCTCTAGGAAAATAAAATATTTCTAGTTGCTTGCCGCTAATATCTTCGTCCAGTTCAGTTTTGACTCTTCTAGAATCTTCTAGACTCGTTCTCATCAGCTACAAGCAAATATCCAGCCCACAGTTTGCTGACACACAACTCTCTACTACTTCTTGACACACAACTCTCTACTACTTCTTGACTGATACATGAAGTCCTTCAGTCAACTTCATCTTCACCTGTTATGAAATTTCATAACTGCACTAACAATTAGTATTATATTAACCCTTGTTCAAAGTTCAAACAAAAAATTAGTAAAACTCTTTACAAGTTTTGGATGAAGCTACGTCGAAAAGATAACACAATAAGTAATATAGTATACTATCTAGGTTATATAAGTATAAAATTCTATAATTATTAATGTATTATGTTATTGAAACTATATATTTACATAGAAAATTTATATATAAAACATATTATTATTTTAACGATTTTTTGTTAATTTATATACTAACATTACTGAGACGGATTTTAAAAAACATTATTGCATGTAAGTCTCAACTTTAATAATGAGGTTATTAAGTAGATTGCAAGTATAAGGAGATCTCGTCGTCCACTTACAATCTATATGAGATTAAAGTTTGTCACGCCGGATCCTCAGGACAAATAGGTAAACTAATTAAACCGAGAAAATCCGAATCGGAAAAATGCATTTCTGAGGAACTTTAATTTTTTTTTAAATGATTTGTGTTTATGTTGTTGAATAAATAGGATCAGACGATGATGGTGGTGCGTTTCAAAAGGAGAAAGCCATTTCAAAAGGAGAAAGCCGTGGTTGCGGCGAAGTCTGATTCTCAACCGCTACATCGACCTCCCTGGAGCAAACTGGCGGAAACCAAAGAGAATCAGAGCAGCAGGAACAATTGCAAATGCTTAGGAAGCAAAGACATTGCTGGTCGCCGGAGTTACACCGGATTTCTGCACGCGCTTCAGCAGCTTGGAGGATCACATGGTACGTTTATTAAAGTTCATAAGAATTCCAAACTTTTCTATATTTAATGAAATAAAATTTGAAACAATTGGATTTTCATTATGTGTTTATTTTTCTTTAGCCAAATCTACTGATTAAAAATCTATGAAGGTCGATGGTCTTGCTAATGACAAAGTTAAAAGCCATTTACAGGTACAACAAGTAATCATTTTCTGTTTTACAATTATCTTTTTGTTTCTTAATTGTTTGTCCAAACTCTTCTTTCGTTTTACTTGGTTAAATACTGATTTTAAAGTATTTGTCGACTTTTGTCTGAATATTAACGTTCAAAACCATAAAAAGAGTTGGCAAAAAAAAATAAAAACAATTTCTTGAGATGCATATGAAAAACCATTTTTATTTTATAATTGAAAATCATGAGAACTGATAATTATTTTATTAATAATGTGAAGATGTACATTGACTATAGAAAGTGAAAAATCATAAAACATTTTTTTTTCTAGATGCCACATATCATGCTCACAGCAAACAAATTGCTGATGTGTCATCACCTGAAGAGAAGTTATTCATCTTGTATAGTATAGATATATAAGTTTATGTAAAATTAAGAAATGTTTAAAATTTTAAAATTCTAATATTGATAGAGATATGTAATAGATGAGAAAACATGTATAGGTTTTTATTAATACCAAAAATTTATTTAGAATTAAATTTTAAAAAATATCTTAATTTCAAATAAAAATTTCAATTATATAAATAATCATTTAAAATTTTATAACAAATATAACAATAAAATTAATTTTATATAACATATATCAAATTATAAGAACTTACTCTAAAACTATTTACAAAAGGAGTGGAGTCATGCATGTAAAATTTGAAGAGTGGAGAGTAACCCAAACAAAAAGAAAATAGAAGTTGAAGAAAAAAACAAAAACCAAGACGAACACTAGGCCTGAACATTTTTACCCGCACCCGAAGACTCAAACCTGACCTTAAATAGATAGAATAGAACCAGAACCAGAACCGACACAAAATTAAAGTCGAATGGGTCCTAAATTCCTATACCCGAAAGAGCCGGATCCAAATCAGAACCAAACCGAGAACTGAATGGATTCTCAAAATATCCAAAATATAATATATATACATAAAAATATTAATTATATTTAGATTTAAAATAACCAAAATATCTAAAATAATAATTATAAACCTAGTGTAATAGTTATATATAGAACAAAATAACTAAAATATTCAAAAATCTTTAGTTATATTTGTTAATTTTCTATATTTTAAAGCAAAATTTAACTAAATTTCATTTAAATTAAACAGTTTTTTTTTTTTTTTTTTTTTTTTTTAACCAAAATTTGGNCCAAAATTTGGATATCCGGAACTGATCCGATCCTGGGCGGAACCGAACTGGACCCGACCCGAAAATGAAAATATCTGAATGGTTCTAAAATCTCTAGACCCGAAAGCAACCGACCCGAACCTGACCCGGAAAACCGAATGCAGAAGCTTAACGACCGAAAGAGAAATAAGAGTAAGAGATGAAACAGAAGAATATCAAAAAACGAAAGTGCAGATGTAATATAAATAAAAGAAAACAAAGATGAAAAAAAGAAAAACCGGATAATTAAGAAACTTGCAAAGAAAAATCCGAAAAATAAATCAAATAAGAATGAAGGAGACGAAACCAAACAAGAATAAAAAGAAGGAATAAAGAGGAGCGAAGACAAAAAAAACAAAGGCAAAGATGAATAAGCAATCAAATAAAAACAAATAAAAAATCCAAAAAAGAGATATTGAAGAAGAATAAATCAAAGAAAATTTAAAAATATATAAACAAGAACGAAGAAGAAAATGAAGAACAATAATGTGCGTAGATTAACTTCTCCTCAAATAAATTTTATACCCCTAGAAATCTAACCAAAATATTAGCTAATCTAAAATAATATTAGATTCTCTAGTTTTTATTTTTTTGCCAACACTTTAGTTTCTCTAGCTTAAATTTGTCTATATGTACATTTTAATTTTTAGGTTTTGCCAAGTGTATCAGTTAATGAAAATTTTTAACTTTGAAAATATTACGGAATTTTGCTGCAAGTTGTCAGTACTAGTGCAAGATTAGTACTAGTGCAAGATTTCTAAAAGGAAACGTAATTTCCATTGATTTAAAAACTGGACCGGACTGGACGGTCCGACCGGTTGAACTGTGAACCAGTGGGTAAATCGGTTTGGTTTTTATAAAAACTCAGAATTGTAGCTGACTCAAAAAACCAATTAAAACCCGGAAAAAAAGGGAAACCGGCCAGGTTAGGTCAAATAGAAAATCCGATTTTTAATTTTATATAGTAATTTTTGAATTTCTAGCCAAAATGTCCAAAAATAACATAATATCATTTTACTATAATGGTTTATAAAATGTAATTATTGAAAATTTTATTAAAAAATAAACTCTGAAAACATGTTTTTAAACACTTTTACCCTGATTTTTTTATCCGCATTTTAAAATTTTGAAAACTTAAAGTTAACAAAATTTTCATAGTTTTCTATATATCTATATTTAAAATTATTTATTTTTAAAGTTTAAAAAACCTGGTCCAACCGGTCGGATCAAAATAAACCATGATCCAAAAACACATCCGATTTGACGTTCGGTCCGGTTTTAAAAACATTGATAATTTCAGTTTGTGATTAATCAAACATTCCAAATCTGTTAAACCAAAGAAAGAAATAAAGTTGTAATAAGGTAGGAGGGAATAAGGAATATATGCTGGAAAAAGAGTGAAATGGACACGAGAGGTTGGCAACGAAAGGCTTCTCTTTTCCGTAACCCATAAAAATTCGGTTGTCACATAATTTGCAGAGATTCTCCACTCTCTCTATCCATCTATAAATTACAGAGCACTTGCAAGTCAGATCACAAAGCATAACAAGAAATCGAACATACACAAGAACTAAAACAATCTTTCAAAGCTTTTTTCTTCTAAAAACCAATCATGTCTGACAAGTGCGGAAGCTGCGACTGTGCTGACAAGACCCAGTGCGTGTAAGTGTCTCCTCTTTCTGTTTCTGTTTCACGTCTCGGCCAGAAAAATAAAGCTCTCAACATTCTGTTGGGTAAATTCGAATTTCTTTAAAGTTTTCCAACTGATTAAGAACACCTCTGTTTATGAACGTTTTATTATTATGCCAACAGACTAAAATCTCTGTTCTAATGTATGATCGACTTTGTTTGGCTGATGGAAAATTCTAAATCTTTCTTGGTGGTCTTAATGCTCAATCCATGTTTGATAGCTTCTGTTTATTTATTATGCTCTACGTCTTTGACTGACCTATGCTTTCTCCTTATATAACTGCAGGAAGAAGAGTACCAGCTACACCTTGGACATGGTCGAGACTCAGGAGAGGTACTAATAGATGATGATGATGGTTATGGTGATGAGGTTATGATGATGTAATGATTGATTGTTTTGCAGCTACAAGGAGGCCATGAACATGGACGTTGTTGCAGAAGAGAACGGGTGCAAATGCAAGTGCGGCTCTAGCTGCAGCTGCGTCAACTGCACTTGCTGCCCAAACTAAAAAACTGGGCCATTTCTAGTTGCCTTATATGATCAAAATGTAATATGAATAAATGTTGGTGTGAGCTCATCTATTGAGCTCATATCTCTCTTCTTATGACCCCTTATCTAATACATCATCTTTATCTATTAGTAAAACCTTCTTTACCTTAATATGGTTGTTTGTTTGGACCTTTTTTATTTTCAATAACAACAAAATGGGTTTCTGTATCCAAATGCCAATCCTCATGAAGAAACAATCTTACCCTAAACCGTTTTCTAGGCAATGGAACAAAATCCTTTTTGATACATCCACAACCAAATTATGTATTTTCAGATGTTGAAGCCTTCTGCTCGTAGACACATCTTATGAGCCTCGATCCATTTAGTGCAAGCCGATTCACCATGCTCGACCATGCACTCATCTCTCAGCTTCTTGGTATCAGGGCAAGCACAACATATCTTCTTCTTTGGTTGTTTTGTCTCTCCTACCTTGCTTAGCTCCGAAACCATTCCGTTTTTCGCTGGTTGGTCACTCATCCTGCCATCAAATAACAAAGCAGACAACGATGAATAACATGAACATGTTAATTTACAAAATGCATAAACATAACATAGAAAACACATTGACTAAAGTCTCCTGTCTCCACCACATCCCTTTTAAATATCCAAACACTACTTAAACACAAGAAAACCAATGATTCATCTGTTCGAGAGACGCTCTTAAAGATCAATTTTTTTTAATTACCACAAAGCCAGATGTTTCGATCGATTCCTAATTCGCAAAAACCCCATCAGAAAATCGATTTTTTCCTTTGCAGCATCTTACAATTCTTGGTACAGAATTTCTCAGAAAAACAAAAAAACTAACCTTGGGA
This sequence comes from Noccaea bulbosa, assembly GCA_900406535.1. Lineage (NCBI taxonomy): Eukaryota > Viridiplantae > Streptophyta > Magnoliopsida > Brassicales > Brassicaceae > Noccaea > Noccaea bulbosa. Next base: position 7,642 of record OVBJ01003360.1, read on the forward strand.
TGAATTTACAGAGGAAGAATCAAAGAGCAGAGACCCAGTGGAAATGTCGGCGACGGTACGACCTTTCTAGCTTGAAGAAGAAGGCGTGGAATTCAAAGTAGAGAGAGAACCAAATTAGAATTTTGATTTTCAATGGATTCTACTTTGTTACAGCATCGAATTGAGTTATCAGTTATGGGCCCGTGTGCTTGGTCTTTAATGGGTCAGTATCAGGCCCATTTGTTATTAAAAATGGACATGCCATTAATGGTGGCGATGCGACGTCGAAGGTGGTGACGCCGCCGTATTGCGCCGGAGTATAATTTCTGTCTCGACGGACTTGACTCTTCTCTTCTCTCTCTCTCTTACAGGATTGCGAATTCTCTTTCAATTTCTTTAATTTAGGTTTTCTCATCTAAAGAAGGGATTTTTGGAACTGATGAGAGTCGGTGCGATGTTGTCTTCTCTGATTCCTCTGCAGCTTCCGTCTCGGATGGAAACTCATATTTGGTATATATTACCTAACCAAGTCAAGAGTGAATCTCTACTCAAACACTACTCTGAGCTTCTCTCACCATCCGAGAAAGATTATCTACTTCGTATGCCAAGTGATGAGCTAAGGAGGAAGAAGAACGCATTGCTTGCTCGGACCTTGGTCCGGACCACAATCGCAAGATATCAGACAAACAGCAACAACAACACTCCGGTGGATCCAAGATCCTTGAAATTCAAGAAGAATTCACACGGAAAGCCTGAACTAGACGACGATTCAAACCCAAAACTGCAATTCAACATCTCACACACAGACTCACTGATAGCTTGTGGAGTGACGGTAAACGCTCCGGTTGGTATTGACGTGGAAGACAAGACAAGGAAGACGAGACGTCATGTCTTGGCACTCGCAAAGAGATTCTACTCGTCTCAAGAAGTCAGCTTCTTGTCAAGTCTAACAGACGCCGAGGCTCAGCGTGAGGAGTTTATGAAGCTGTGGACTCTCAAAGAAGCCTACGTGAAAGCTTTAGGCAAAGGCTTCTCTGCTTCACCTTTCAATACCTTTTCAATCATCCAAACACAAGAAAGCTACAATCTTTGCCAAGCAGAGGAGAGAGTTGGCGAATGGAAGTTTAAGCTTCTGGAATTGGCTGCTTCTTCTCATTATGCTGCAGTCTGCATTGAAGATGATGATGATGATGATGAAGTTCCTCTGAATGTGATTGTCCACAGAACCATTCCGTTCTTAGAAGATGAACTTATCTCTGATTGGAAACTGCTCTAGTTTTTGGCGATTTTCTAGATTGTAGAATGTGATGTAAGTCCACTTTCCTTGACAAAAACAGGCATAGTTTCACAAATAAAGAAGCACACAACAAATTATTTACACATATATTCATTGACAAATTCCTCTGTTTCAACTTTAAAAAAATCCGACTTTTCACACTTTGATCTTCTAAAAACTATGAAACCGACAATGGTTTGATAGAAAGACTTCACTTTTCTATCAAAGCTCTCATCTTTTTCATCAAACCAAACAAGAGAAGAAACCAAAAAAAAAAAACAATCAATCAATCATACTTCTCCCTCCATGTGTAAACGAGGAAGAAAACCCAAGAGACAGCCAAAGCAATATCTCCGAGAGCTTGCTTGGGGCATTCAAAGGCAAGGTCTTCAATCTTCCACTCGAAGATAACTCTCCACAGAGCCATAAGCACATAGAGAATCACACAGCCTCCGGCGAAGAAGCTGTGGAAGTCTCTGTCTTTGACAAAAGAGACCATGAAAAGTACCAAACCGATAGCAAAGAGAAGCAAACCAGAGAAGGATTGAGAAATCTGGATGAGCAGCTCGTCGTGAGGTGTTGATCCTTTGAGCTTGTTTGCTATGTCGCTGCCGTGGCCAAAGATCGAAGCTTTCTCTGTGTAGAACATCATCAGGGTCCCACTTGTGAGTGCTATAATCGAATGGAGTACACAGATTACGCGGAAGAGATGTGAATTCATCGGACTTTTGCTGGATTCGAAGAGAAAGAGTTGATTTTTTTTTGCTGGGTTTTCGAATGAATCACAAAGAACCTGTGGAGAGATATTCACGAAAAAAAGATCGAGAAAATGTTAAAAAACAGATGGGAACAAAAAACAAAACACAAACTGTTCATAGAAGATTAGATATTTAAGAGGGAAGAGAAGATGAGAAAAAAAAAGCTTCACTTGATGTTATAAAAGGTTTAAGCTTTGCAGGAAAATCAGTGGAGGATTTGAATATCTGATTTGAGAGAGAGAGACTATCTGATTCAGGGAATTGAATCTGATAGATTTCCACAATAGGGGAACTTCTGGGTATTGTTGTTGATGATAAACCCTAATTTTGTCTTGTTGCAAAAGAAGATTTTTTGACTTGATCTCGGTCCTCTTTTTGGCAGCTTCTTTTTGGTTCAACAGAAATTCAAACCCACCGTTTAAAGATTGCTTTCCGATTATAAATGGGAGTTCATAAATTAATATCTCCAAGAATTGTAGAAAAATTAATAATTATCATGACAATATTTTATGGCAATAATAATGCTCATTTGTTGTAATTTAATAGGAAACGTTATATCCTGTAATCTATGACTCTTTTGCTCTTTGGTAAAATACTAATCAGTAAAATCATGTGACAATCAACATCCTTGAACAATAAATTAAAATAAGCAGAAATAATGAGTTTTTTCAAATGATATTTTTTTGTCAAATAATAAGAAGACCAATTAGGCAATGACACACACACAACAGATCCTTTCAACATCACAAGTGGATAAGTAACGAAGTTTGTGTTGTGACAAAACAATCCAACATTATTCTATTTAACTAAAGGTTTGTCCTTCAACGCCACCAAGGATCTGATAACGCCTCGAGGCACACTATCAGCAAGAACCCCAAGTTCTGATAAAAGAAGAGCCTTCTCCTTGGCTAAGCTCTGCAATTTCTTCGATTCAAACTCCATTTTCTCTCCATCTACACAGTAACAAGTAGACACAACCCTTTTCTCATGAGACAACCTACAAGGTTAAGTCTTTAAAGAGATTAGTAAGACACAAAACCAACCTTTCTCTAGCATTGTGTGCACAGCATGAAACGGAACAGCAGCAAAAAGGTCAGCTCCTGGGAGCATCAACCACGTGGGTTCACTAGAGTCATGGGATCCACAGGTCGAGCAAGCTTCTTGGACCAAAGGTTTGGTTGAGCTCCCGTGGACTTCCTTCATCACAGAACCGAAAGGAGAAGAAGGAACGCTAGTCTTTGTTGTCCGAGCTATCTTCCTAAGTGCTGTGAGAGCCTCTCTGTTCGCGTTCCTCTCCCTGTCATTCTCCACCATCTATTTATCACAAAACTCCATTTGGTTAAAACCCCAATTGATTGGTTTCTCGCAAAGGCAAAGACTTTTAACTTTGCAGTTGCCAAAACAGTACCTGATTTCGAACTAGTAGAAACTCATCACCTTCAGCTTCATATTTTTCCAACAGCTCAGCAAACTTCTTTGCGTCCAACTCCATCTTAAGCCTAACAGATTCTCCACAGTTTATTAGGAGATAGGACTATAGGTGAATTATTATTAATCCCAAAATTTTCTAATCGATTTCTTCTATGTTCAAAACCCATCTGAGATCATTGTCTCTTTTTCCTTGGATTCGATATTTTCCAGTGACGATTTTGATAAAACCCTAAAACTGAAGACCCTGAATCCGGAAACCCTGTACCCGGAATCACGAATTATCACTCATTGCGACGAAGAAGGCAACCAAAAGACCAGCACAAAATTATCTACAGCACCGTAACAACATGGAGGGAGATACAAAGTTTCTCAGAGGACAAATGACTAACCTTTGAATGGATTTTTGGAGTTGAAGGAAGAATCAGAGAGCAGAGAACCGGTAAGAATCTCGGCGACGCTATCAATGGAAGGGAGAAAGATACAGCAACTAATTCAGCAATTTGATCTGAATGTTGTAATTAGAAAATCAGAGGCATCGAATTAAACTATGGGCCTACTTGTTTCGTTTCTAATGGGTCAGGCCCATTTGTTAAACTTTTCATTGAAGTGGTGACGTTTTAGGTTGGCTTTTTTAAACGCAAGGATTATGTGGTGATTTGTGATATGATGGTCTGAGAAAGAAAGAGAAGATGGTCTAATCTCAAATCTCTTACGTCACCAAGGTTTTAAACTTTCAATCTTCTTTGTGTTGTTAGCTTCTATTTAATTAATTAAGATTTGCGTCTAAAACCCACTCTAACATATATTCTCACTGTTCTAATGTTTTACAAGAAATATTTAATAATAAATATTTTATTTTTTTAATCAAACCAATTTTCAATAAATATTAACTAATAAAATTTTAAAAATTCAATTACTTTTAATTAATAGCTTTTGAAATTTATAAAAAATACTTTGAAAATTCTAAAACATTTTATATTATGAAACAAAAAAAATCTTAAAATATCATATATTATGGAACGGAGGAAATACATTCTTTGCATCAATCAAATAACGGATACTAGTAATGATCAAATGTGTCAATGTCTTAGATTTAGTACAACATACCTGAATTCACAGTGTTTCGTAGAGAAAGGGGACAAGAGCTTACGTAGTTGAATCAAATTATTTACATGAAATCGATATATAAAATATTAATGAGGATAAGGTTTGTTCATTGAAAGACAGCTGGTGGGTCCAATTTCACCGCCACGCCCTCGTGGTGGCGTCTGTAACGCGTCCACTTGGCTTTATTTATTTGACCATTTTTCGATTTTTTTGTTTCTTCCGATTTGACTAATCAAACTCGATGGCTTACGTTTAACTCTTATATAAACACACTCTGAACCTGAAACATTTCATCATCAAAAAATATATTCGATCCCACTTCAATA
>OVBJ01003361.1:0-12515 GCA_900406535.1 Noccaea bulbosa
AATTGGAGAAGATAAAATCTGCTGCTAAATTTCTGTCGTTGGAGCAGACAGAAATGAATCTCAGTTCTGAGATGAACAAGAAGCGGAAATTAAGCCCTCAATAACTCTCCCACTCTGTATTTTGGGATTTAGGTTTGTTTCACTAACTTCAGTTAGTGATTTTGGGAAGTCTTATGGATGTCAAAACTCTCACTCTGTATTTTTGGGATTTAGTTTTGCGAGTCAAGGAAATAAGTTGTAACAAAATCTTTTTCCTTAGGAACAATATTTTTTGAAGATGTTCATTTTATAACGAATGTAATCGGATACAATTTACGTACTATAAAAGATATTCTATTAAAATGCATATCACAATTACATAGTGAATTATCAAGGTAGATGGATCTTCTCTATTCTTCAAATCTTCTCCACTGGATTCATAGCGAGAGTTTTATTCTTCTTCTTCTTCTGATCTCGGGTCCAAGCTACGATGATCGAAAACAGCGAGAGTTTTATTCTTGAGGCTGCTCGACGGAGAAGAAGAAGAAGGTACGGATCGTTTGATGTTCTTGCGTCATCCGCCGCCGACGGGGGTGTCACGGAGGGAGCCGCCTCTAGTCCAGTGACGGCAGTTTTTGCAAAAGTGATGGGGCTGTGACAGATTGTAATTGTCTTAGTAACAGAATTTGGTGTTGGGTGAGTCACAGCGAGGGCACTTTAGCTGCTGCTCTTGCTCCGGTAACTCAGGTTGCTTTGCCGTCATCATCCTCGATTGTCAACACTTTCTAGATTTTTTTTTTTTTGTCAGAAAATTGTGTGTTGATCTAAATTGTTCAACCGTAGATTTTTCTTAAAAGTTTTCGTTAGGTCAATTGCAAAACTCTCCTTTGTAGATTTCAGAATGGAGTTTTGCACCTTTTTTGAAAAATATGACGAAGACTTTAAGAAATCTACTCTCAAAAATTTATGATGGTCATTTGCAAAACTATCATGTGCGTTCACTAGGATACTTTGGAAATTACCTGTCCACTTTCGGAACATAATAGCAAAAATATACCCTCTATGTACAAAACTAGTAGAGGACCCGCACGTTTGTGCGGTGTGATGTTGCGGTTTTGTAAAGAAAAATTAATACTTTATTCACTAAAAATTTTAACCGTATAATGTATTAGGTCATGTTACCGTATAACCCTACATTATGTTTTCATAAAAAAAAAACCAAAAATATTTACATATAATGGACGTTAAAGAAAATTATTCAACACGTTAAAGAAATTTATTCACCCTTAAAAAATTATCCAACATATGTCCAAAATAAAATTCAATCCGTAAAATTATTCAAAGGGTGAATGAAAATTATTTATTCGTAAAATTATTCAACTCATGAACAAAAATTACTAAACCCATTAAAAAAAAAAAAAAAAATTTGTAGAAATGTATCAATCTGTGTAAGAAAATTATTCACCATGTATCAAAAAAATTAGGTCTTAACTATAAAATTAGCTGAGAGATCAATACTTTTTACATTTTTTTCTCTTAGTTTTATTCTGATGTATGATATAAAATTTATGTTTGATTATAAACTAAAAAAAAATCGACTTATTGTATGTACTTTTTTTTTGTCCGAATACTGAATTCATTTTTTATCAAAAAAAATATTGATTTCATTAATTAGAAAACTAAATAGTTTTCAGACATCGAGTGGAGCGCTTTCTTTGCCAGAGAGTCCGCAACCATATTCTCAAATCTGGGTACAAACTTAAAACAAATTGCAGAAAAATAAGACAATAGATGATGGATATCACGAAAGATTCCATGAAGATCCTTTACATGCAGCTTTCGATTGATTATATTGATGAGTTTCTGGGAATCAAAGAGCATGAGTAGATCCGAAATTTCCAAATCGATTGCATGTCGTAATGCTGCGGCCAGAGCCAGAGCTTCCGCCATTAAAGGGGATCGGACATCGTTGCGAGAAGCAGATCCATGTTGGGCAAAGTTGAAGAAGTGATTGTCAAAGTGCCGGTTCCTTTTATTCTGATGTATGATCTATGAATCCTTTAATATCTTCCTACTGTTCTTCACGCTTTTATTGCAGGGTTATGTAATTTATTCAACTGAACAGAAGCTCAAGGATGAGTATATTGGCCTCCTTGGAAATGAAAATAAGAACTTGAAGGCTTCAGCTGTTGAGCACAACAGCATAACAACTCCCGAAGTCGCTTTTACGGGAGATACAACGTCGGATTTTACAGTTGATGAACATAATTCTGATGCTCTCAAAGCAAGGGTTCTCGTCATGGAGGTGGATATTTAACGATGTATTTTTGCCTTTATTCAAGTCTCATGGCTTTGTAATCAAAGGGAAACCGTATTGTCTCTGTTTCCTTCTTGCGCAGAGCACGTTTCTTGATGATTCGGTAACCGTAGAGCATGCGAGAGATTATGGACATATCCATTTATCAAAGGTGCTCTTTGAAAAACCTTGTTAGCCTCTCTGGATCTTGATGCTCATATAAATTTCATCTTTATTCCATTGCATCGTTTTTTTAATAAACTGCAGATAGTTAATCATGCTGAGACCTGTTGGTGGCGGACTGACTGCAATTCTTCCTTCATGAAGACCCGTAGGTGTGTTTACAAACCCCTCAGAATTGAATTGTCGACCAAATGGGGCTAGTCTCCATACAGAGTTTGCAAATTGACATTTGAATAGCATGTGTCGAGTAGATTCAGTTTTCTGCTCACTAATGTCTCTCCTCACGACAGCCTTGGGACTCCAATCTCCAGCTCAGGTAAACCTCTGAGCTCAAGCAATTCCTTTTCCCGAAGGAATCATTTGTTTTTTTCCATGCCTGCAGAATCAGAAAACTCATACCTTGTTTCTGTTTCTTCAACGCTCGAACCGAGGTAATAGCCTTTAGCTCATCCTTAGTCTCTCTTCCGAAACAATTTCGACGATTGCAAAACTCAAAGTCTGTGAACTCATCTTCTGATTTTTGTCTTTCTGCAGCCAAGAAGCTAGAAGAATCAAGCTCCACCTGGTTTGTAAAACGTAGGTGATCCTTTGAAAAAACTCATCTTTGATTGAAGCCAAAAGAACATAACCTTTAGAAAAACTTAATACTATTTCTGATTATTTCACCCACAAATCAGACCCTTATTACATCCATTCTTGTTTTAGACGATAGAAACATTGTAATGGCGTTAGATCCTTGTCTTCATTACATCCAAACATCATGACCTTACATAACCTATTCTTGAGGTTTTTTTATTGCTCGAGAAAATTTGTTTGGCTTGTGGTTCATTGATCATCGACTCACTTATTATATAGCAGTAGGTACGTAGGGTTTCTCATTCGATGTATTTCTATTTCACAATTGGAAATTTTCCAAATATCATTCATCATATTTCTTGAGTATCAAGGTCCTTTTGATTTGGTATTATCAATAGATTATGTTTTTTGGTTTTTTGCAGATTTTCTTAAAGCTGCAACTGCAAAACCGGAAGTTTTATGATTATCGTATTATATCAATAGATTTCTATTCCTCGATAAACAAACAGTTTTTGTTTAACATCATTCAATTTTTGGTTTAACCAAATTGATAGAGAAATGTTTGATTTAAGTGATATGGTTTGATTTAAGTGATTGTCAGATCCGCGTCCCACAACCGGGTGGGTTTTTTCTAGGATCTGAGTCAACTCAGCTGACTCGTTTTTTTAAATACAAAATTGTCCTTATTCCTGTTTCCAAACAGATTCTCTTATGGTTTTTTTTGTCCAAAAAATGGTCATGTACTTTTCAATTAATAGTAAAGAGATGCAGGCCCAAATATACATAGTAAGTCTATTTAAGCAATTAGTTTCAAAAAGTGGACTATTTAAACAATCGCTTATTCTTTATAATGAAATCTACTTACGTTGCAGCAAAGATGTGAAAATACCTGTATTATAAAAATCAGTAATTGTTAATCGAACGGTCGAGTCGGGTTTAACAATTTTTTAAAAAATCGGAATTAAATTGAAGATTAATCAGGACAGAAATTTTATCATAATTTGTATATTTTAAAAATATTTTCATTTATAATTATATTAATAATACATCTATCATATTTATATTCCAAAAAATATATATTGTTCTTTTCTTAATTCACATCTATTATAAAAAATAAAAAAAATAGAGTACTTCTTTTATTGTGGGTATATATAAATATTGTAGTAACATAAAATATAAATCACCGGTTAGTGCGTGGTTGAGGAATTTTTTGCAATGTTTACATGCCTGAGTTTGAGGTTCCATGAACGAATCTATTACTTATGATTTTCATTTAATAAGGGGTATATTCGAAAAAAGCACTTCGTCTTCTTCCCAAAAGAACCTACAACCCTAAAAAACGCAGCCTCCAACGAAGCTATCATGATTTTCATTGTATCTTTTTGTTTTTCATTAGATTTTTTACTCAAAACTTATAGATACTGCATATATTAATTTATTTGTAACTTCAAATTAACAATTTTTTTTTTTTTCAAAATTTCTGAGAATTCTCCTGATTTTCGTTAAATTCCTCGGTGGTCCACCGTGGCACGATTTTCCAACAGATTAATCTGTAAAATTGCTGATTTTTTTAACACAAGAAAATACACTCAGATCAACCAGATTTTTACTTTGTCATTGTCTTTTAGTATCGTGTTGGCCCAAAACTTAGATTTAAAGCTAAAACAACCATGTTTTTTTTTTTAAAAAAACTTAAACAATTCTAGCGGAAGTCTTAAAGTCAATTAAATAAATAAATCAAATCAAAAAATATCATTCAGCGGAAGCAAAATAATTAAATCAAATAATTCTAACAACTTAAAATGAATTCAAATAAAATAATAAAGCACATAAATCCTATCATCCACTTTCTCGGGCTCGATTCCGCGATCACACTTTTCTTTTACCTGCATCACATGGAAAAAAGAGATGGGTGAGTATTTCATAAATACCTAGTGAAACGATTATCCTGTCTACAGGCCATTTACGCAATATCTAAACCATTTTAAGTCTTTTAAATAATTTCCACAATTATTAAATATTTTTCATAAATAAATATCTCCAAAATAATTATTAAATAATTCTCAAAATTAAATAATAATATTAATTAATTATTAATCCGAAAATAATTAATTAAACTCCAACTTAATAACCATTAAACCAATTAATTCACTTAAACCAGATTAAACCAACCAATTTTCAAATCCAATTGAGTTAAGTTAAACCGATCATTAACAGGCCTGTGTCGACCGACACCCGCTTGGTGTCGATCGGCACCTAACCACTTGGTGTCGATTGACACCTGTTCGACAGTTCGATCCCAAAAGCGACGAATCGCACCATAAACACCCAATTCACGAATCAAACATCACAAAACCGATCAAACTCACACAATATCACGAAGAACATCACATAAACTCAAGAGCAACACAAACAAACAATCCAAAATTTCCCATCTATCAATTACGCACCTACAGTCACACACTCACCTTGATTTGGATTGAAAAGGATGAAAGGGATGAAGAACAGCAACATATCGATCCATAACACACCAAAAACTCTCCAAAACTCCAAATCTCCTCTAGAACTCATCTGTCTCGAAAAATGTGTGCAGAAATGCGGCTGCAACCTTTTATCACGAGACTTAGGGCTTCTCCCACTTAACCAGCAAAGCCAGCGACTTAAATCAAACCGGAAATCGTAATTTCGGACCAGTGTCGATCGACACTACCTTGGTGTCGATCAACACCAAATAATATTTTCGATTCTTTGGTTTACGGATGTTACAATTCTCCCCTACGAAACTGGATTCGTCCTCGAATCCCAACACAATACGTCTCTCAAAGACCGAAACCAGACCTCGCAAGGTCACAAAACTGGAATCCTCAACTGATCCCCGAGACTCTCATCCAATCCCAACTTATACGCACCATTCAAAATATTTTTCTCTTAACACATTATCCAAACACTTCTATTGGGGCCAATGCCTCCCAAACAAGTATGCCTCTACCCATACTGGGGCCAGTGCCTCCCAGATGGGCCTACACCAAGCTGGGGCCAACACCTCCCAGATGGGTCTGCATTGCTTATACTGGGGCCAATGCCTCCCAGATAAGCTACTCACACTGGGGCCAATGCCTCCCAGATGAGCCACTGACGCTAAAGCCGACGCACTCAGGTAAGTATGCAAAATATAATGAGTTATTCAGGACCGCAGCCCTTAGAGGAAAATTCTTAAATGTCTATAACGATAAGATTAGATGGCCTCACGACCGAAATGGTCAACAGTGTGTAACATCTAAAACAACCTTAAAATAACACAGCAAATGAGGAAAACTCCATCTCATAAAACTCCAAAATGTAAATCGTTACAACGAAAACGAAATACAACAATACCAAAGCTCAAAAGCTAACAAAAACAAAGCCACAAAGACGAAAGAAGCTCACTCCTCAACCTGCTTGTCGAACCACTTCCTGAACTTCAATTTCATCTTTGCCTCTGGCTCCCAAGTCTCCTCCTCTGCACCGCCACAAGAACACAAAACTCTCAGCAACGGTATCCTCTTGATCCGCAAAACCTTGTCCTTCCTCTCAAGGATCCTCACAGGCACTACCGGAACTGTCAAATCTGGCTGAAGATCCTCTGGAATCTTAGCCACTAACTCCTCAGAAGGGTGTAGACACTTCGTTAACATCGATACATGAAACACCTTGTGAAAGGCTCTGATAATCGGAGGTAGCTCCAACCTGTACGCCAATGGTCCAACTCGCTCCACAACCAGAAATGGACCCACAGTACATCTTCACTCAGCCGATGCTGAATGCAAGACAGACACGCTGGGTTGAGTTTCTTGCGGATTTTGATTTGGATATAGTCTATCATCCATGCAAGGCTAACCTAGTGGCATTCTGGCAGATGCTTTGAGTCGACGGAGGTGTGAATAGGCTCTAGAGCCGGATGTGGAGACTTCGGTGGGCGAGATTAATACTTTGTGTCTTTGTGCTATTTTGCAGGAGCCTTTGGGCTTAGAGGCAGTTGATAAGGCAGATTTGTTGAGCAGGATCAGAGTGGCGCAGGAGAGTGATCAGAGTTTGATCGATGCGTCACATGTGCCGAGTTCCGAGTATCAAATTTCTGAGAATGAGACTATTTTGGTTTTTGGTCGGGTTTGTGTACCCAAGGTGGAGGAGTTGAGACAGCAGATTCTCAGAGAGGCTCATTCGAGCAAGTTCTCGATTCATCCAGGGGCGACCAAGATGTACCATGACCTCAAGAGGTACTATCATTGGGTTGGGATGAAGAGAGATGTGGCAGATTGGGTTTNTTCCGGGTGGTCTTTTACAGAGCTTACCCATTCCAGAGTGGAAGTGAGACAGGATCACGATGGACTTCGTGGTTGGACTACCTATTTCGAGGACACATGATGATATTTGGGTCATTGTTGATCGGTTGACCAAGTCAGCACATTTCTCGGCCATCAAGAAGACAGATGGAGCTGCTGTTTTGGCTAAGAAGTTTGTGCGTGAGATCATGAGGCGGCATGGAGTGCCAGCCAGTATTGTGTCATAAAGAGATCCGAGATTTGTCTCAGAGTTTTGGAGCGTATTTCAGAGAGAGATGGGCACATAGGTGCACATGAGTACAGCATATCATCCACAGACAGATGGACAGTCAGAGAGGACTATTCAGACCATAGAGTATCTGTTGAGGATGTGTGTCCTGGATTGGGGTGGTCATTGGGCAGATCACTTGGGTTTGGTTGAGTTTGCTTACAACAGCTTCCAGGCGAGTATTGGCATGGCTCCTTTTGAGGCTATGTATGGGAGGCCAAGTAGGACACCCTTATGCTGGACCCAAATGGGGGAGAAGGTTCGTGTTGTGAGGCTGAACATGAAGGAAGCTCAGGATTGATAGAAGAGTTACGCAGATAGACGCATAAGACAGCTTGTAAATTCTTGCGATATGTGAAGATCTTCACTGACTCTCCCAAAAGATAAGATCTCCAAATCTTGAGTGCAAAGACCACCGCTCCCAGCTCAAGATCATGCGTAGGGCTGTTGCGCTCACTCCTCTGCAACTGCCTCGAAGCATAGGCAATCACTCTGCCTTCCTGCATCAGCACATAACCCAGACCAACTCCTGAAGCATCTGTGTAAACTACATAAGGCTTCCCCAGCTCGGGTAATGCCAAAACAGGTGTAGTAGTCAACATCTCCTTGAGCTTCCCAAAGCTCTCCTCGCACTCCGGCGACCAAACAAACGGAACATCCTTCCCGGAAAACTTCGTCATCGGCTGAGACATACTCGCAAAGCCCTTGATGAATCTCCTGTAATAACCTGCTAAACCAAGAAAACTCCTGATCTCGGTAGCACTACTCGGTCTAGGCCAATCCCTGAAAGTCTTGATCTTCGCCAGATCTACAGAAACTCCCTCTGCAGAAACAATGTGCCCGAGAGGTGCTACTTGGTTCTCCAAGATTGACTTGGCATCGGGATATCATCAGATTTCGATAGATGAGGCAGATGTTCGCAAGACGGCGTTCATGATGAGATATGGGCACTTTGAGTTTCTAGTCATGCCTTTCGATTTGACTAATGCGTCGGCATCGTTTATGAGGTTGTTGAACAACATGTTCATAGAGTTTTTGGACGTGTTCATTATCATCTTCATTGATGACCTTTTGGTGTATTTTAAGAGTCTAGAGGAGCATGTGACTCATTTGAAGCTGGTTCTGGAGAAGCTTAGAGAGCAGAACATCTATGCTAAGTTGAGCAAGTGCAGTTTCTGGCAGCGAGATATTAGTTTTCTTGGCCAAATTTTTCTGCAAGGAGAGTTTATGTAGATCTGGCGAAGATAGATGCTATAAAGGATTGGCCTAGATCGAATAGTGCTACCGAGATCATGAGTTTTCTGAGTTTAGCAGGCTACTACAGGAAGTTCGTCAAGGATTTTGCGAGTATATCTCAACCGATGACGAAGCTGACTGACAAAAATGTGCTCTTCGTAATATAAGAATTTCATATTGAGTATAAAAATATAGTAAAATCCATCTTTGAGTAATCTTCGGTTTATTTTTTATTTTTGAAAAATTTCTATGTCCGGACCGAGAACACCTAGCAAATTTTTAAACACAGCATTTACCTAAATAACTAAACATGTGATAGAGAGACAAACTAGGTCAAAATATTCAATTTTTTTGATCGTGATCGGTTCGGTTCATTTCGGTTCAGAGTTTTTTGGGTGTAGAAACTTTGAAACCATTTGGATATTTTTCAATTTTTGATCGGGTTTGGTTCGGTTACGTCTAGATTCGATCAGTTCTGGATATACAAACTTTAGTTAAAAAAATGTTTAACTTAATAAAATTGAATTAAATTTTGATATTTGATTATTTTGTTGTAAATAAAACTAATATATTTAGTTTAGAATTGTAATTTTAGATATTTTTTGGCTATTTTAATTATAAATATATTATTTGATATATAATTAGATTTTTGATATTTTGGATATCTATTTGGTTTTAATTTATCTAAATTCTAATTTGGTTTGGCTCCTTAGAATTTTAGTTCCATTCGGATCGGGTTTTTTCAGTTCCGAATATTTTGCCTAAGTCCAAAATAAACAACTAGAAGGACAAATACAATCTTTTTTTAAGGCAGCCAAATAGGTCCAGCCCTAGTTATTGTTGCTTTTAAAGAGTGATTAGACGTTGCTACAGTTAGTTTTCATTCCTCCTCCCACGGTAACATCTTTTCTGCCAAAAGATTTTCCATCATATTTTTTTATACCAGATTTGACACATTTTTCTTTACTTTTTCTTATTTTTCTATGACAGAACAAATGAACAATGGGAACCACTCGTTTGCCCGTATAGCCGAATGGACTTTCGTTGGGCAGTTCAAAATATGTCTATGTCAAAGAAAAGAAGAAAGAAACTGTGTCAGGACCCTTTTAATATCTTCGCTACCAATTTAAGCTGATATCTTTCTTCTCACAATATTCTAACATAAATCTTTATATAATCTTCTCCTCGTTATCATCGATCAAATTTCGGATATTGGTGGTCGATTTTTAGCATTTCATTGAAGAACTCAAGGTGCTACTTTGTGAGTCTATCGTTTTGTGTTTCTCTCAAGTGTTCTTATTGTTTTTCGATTCGATTTTGTTTCTTATTTACGATCCTCTCCTCTTTCCGGGTCAGGTTAGATCTCCTCTTTTCTGTTGTTACTTTTCAAAAAAAAAACTTCTCCATTTATATATGTGTATGTTCCGTATCTTTTGATAAGCTTTGTAGACTGAACCATAAATCAATTTGTGTATGATTTAAGCTAACTTTTGTTTTTTTTTGTCTTTGTTTTTCGGTTGCTTTGTTTCTTCTTTCACTTTGTAGTGGATTTCGTAAAGTTATTTTCTTTGCATTGACTGGAAATATGTGACGTGAGATCTCGTGGACCTTTGCTTAGAACCTAGGACACATGGATGTTGATTGTGTAAAGTTGACATGTAAAAACCATACAATAATTATATGTCAGTGGATTATAACATACAAGAATAGTCGTTTTGAGAATTAGAAATTATTGTTAGGATTACGTAAATCTAAGATAACTAAGCTCTCCTCTTAAATTCTTTATCAACAATTACGCTTTGCTCATATGTTTCTTTTATTTGGAAGCTGATCATTATTTGCTCTATGACCGATTAGACTGGAATGTCACGGCTTCTGTTTTGTGAGATTAGTGAGTTTTCAGTTATGTTGGTGTTGTAGTTTTTGTGAAAATTTGACTATTTCTGGCAATTGATGATGTGAAATGACTAGTTTACAATTTAATTGACTAGTTTGTGTGAAATATAAGTCTCTGTCTCTGTTAATTGTTTAAATTTGAAAACTAAAAACATACAAAACTTATTGATCAGTGGATTATAGTGGTTTTGATAATTTAAAATTATTGTTAGCATTATGTAAGGCCAAGATAACTAAGCTCTCCTCTTATATTCGTTTTAACCATTACGCTTTGCTCATAAGTCCAAGATTAGTGACTTTTCAATTATGTTGGTGTTGTAGTTTTGTGAAACATTGACTGATTCTGGTAATTGATGGGTGTTTACAATTTCGTTGACTAGTTTGTGTGAAATGTAAGTCTCTGTCTTTTGCTCCAAGTAACAAAGCCTAAGAAAGAAAGTGTTTTTGTAGAGATATGGAGGATCAAGAGCAGACAAGTAACTTCTCAGAGAAGAAAGATTTCATACAGACGAGTTTCACGTTTGAGATAGATAACTTCTCTGAGAAGATAGGTTTCATACAATCTCCAAAATTCTCAAGCGGCGGTTGCGAATGGTAAAGGAAATGAATATATATATATATATATATATGTGTGTGCTCTTGATGTTTAACTCATCCTCCAAACTTCAACAAGAAACTTGCCTCTGTTATTAGTTATACAACTAAATCGTTTAGCTATTCCATTTTTCAGGTTTATTGTCGTTGATCGTAAAAGAAAGGACACTGGAGATATGACTCTCATCCTCTGCGTTGAGGATCCTGAATCATTGCGATTTGGATGGAAAAGACGAGCTATTTATTCCTTCATTCTGTTGAATCAGTCAGGCCAAGAGCTCTACAGATCTCGTGGTAATTAAAACCCTATCAGATGTAAAGTGTATATATTGTCGAGGAATAATATTTTGAATATGAATGTTTCTGTTTTTTTGTCATACAGTATCGTCGTGCCAATTGTTTTGCTCTCAGCTCACAGGAAGGGGTAGGTCAAAGTCCTTCTCACTTAAAAAGCNTCTCGTGGTAATTAAAACCCTATCAGATGTAAAGTGTATATATTGTCGAATATGAATGTTTCTGTTTTTGAATATGAATGTTTCTGTTTTTTTTGTCATACAGAATCGTCGTGCCAATTGTTCTGCTCTCAGCTCACAGGAAGGGGTAGGTCAAAGTCCTTCTCACTTAAAAAGCTTCAAAAGAAAGGGATTGTGGAGAAGAACAAACTCATTGTTAAAGTGGAGGTAAAAGTTGTTGAAGTTGTTGATGATGGAGATGTCACTGGGAATGAGATAGTAGATTTTGATGGTTTCCAAATTCGTTATTCCCAGGTATAATTTAGTTATTGTTTTTTTTTTCTTGATTTTTTTTTTCTGGTTAACATAATTGATTTGGTTCTCTTGCTTATAGGTTTTATCAGTGACGATGCTTTTCAAGGAACACCCATACTTTGCAATAAATTTCAGACCAACTAGCCAAGTGTTGAAGACAACATACATTAACCTCCTTCTCTGTCTCATCGAGACACTAAACAAGCCTCCTCATAGCTTCTCCGAGACTGAGCTAAGCAACGCTCGCAGCGAGTTGGCCGATCTAACAGACGCAGGATTCAAACTAGAATGGTTGAAGACGAAACTTGATGAGGTTACCTTGGAGTGGAAGAAATCAAACACTGATGGTACTCAAGTCCAAGAACTTAAGAAACACATCAAGAATCTCAAAGCTGAAC
>OVBJ01003362.1:0-12514 GCA_900406535.1 Noccaea bulbosa
TATATATATATATATATCTTGGAATAAAAAAAGTGCAAGAAAATGTGTATGACTTGTCGACGGATACAAAACAAAAAAAAAACCGTTGGAAATCACAATATGTATCGTCTGAATTGAAACGGGTAAGAGCTTTGTATTCTTTCCCACCAAGCGTGTAATGATATGATATTAGATCTAATCTGTGAGCTATCAAGCGGCTAAACATATCGCCACAAGTTCTCTCGTTTACGACCGTACAACATACGACCGTACAACACATGTTGCATTAACTAGATTGTCGCTACATTCAAAATGACATATAACTCGACATTATTCGAATTATCAATGTCTTCACCAGATAACATGTCGAATCTTCTTCACCACACCATTAAGATGTGAAAAAAACGACTACATTCTTTCTAAAATACGCATTTACGAATTCCGTACTCCAAATTTAATTGGGGATATTCAAGGTATAGATGCAAAATTTTTGACATAGATATATGCAATCGGTAAAGTTCATAAAAGTAAAAAAAAATAAAAAAAATCACCGGCCCTAAAGTTATAAAGATTATTGTAAAGTTGAAAAGAGAATAAAAGCAACGAACTTTTTCCCGGAGATTCTCCACGTTTTTTTCTTCTTAA
This sequence comes from Noccaea bulbosa, assembly GCA_900406535.1. Lineage (NCBI taxonomy): Eukaryota > Viridiplantae > Streptophyta > Magnoliopsida > Brassicales > Brassicaceae > Noccaea > Noccaea bulbosa. The sequence goes on from OVBJ01003362.1 coordinate 625, forward strand.
TTTCGCATACATGCATCTACATGTTGGTTGGATCCACAAAAGTGAGTAGATTAATGATGAGTTACATCAAAACTATATGTAGGTACTACATACATTTATACCCATATATATATACTTGAGAAATTGCAACTTTACCGGTTATGATGAGGCTCTAGTGATCAACAGTGAATATGTATATGTAGATCCCGGGTTAAACCGAGTTTCTTGCCATATTGTTTATGCCCTTCCTGACTTTTCCGGGTTGCAATATCTTCTATAATGAGTTAGCACTTCCTTAGCTGTTGTTACCAAGGTTATGATGATTTGCTGATGGTTCCTGCAGGGAGATTATATCAAACAAGGCAGACAATATGTCACATTTCATATTTGGAAAAATCATATGTACACACGAGCACACAACACATAAATATCACGCAATATATAGATCCTTTTTTTGGTAATTTGAATGGTGTATAATTTGGTCACGTGGTTTATCTAGCTAGCTTCTTGTAACAAATATTTCCAAATCAACCTAAATAGATAATACATATATATACAAAATAAAGGGTTTTACTCGTGGAGCTAAGATGCTCACTCATCCATCTCTCATTTTCTCTCCTTTTTCTTTTCTTGGTTGTCTTTGACAAAAACAGAAAGCATTTATTCCTGTGACCTAACACATTATTACCCTCAGAACTTATATATACCACATGTCTCGTATATATTCAATTCTTCATGTACATGCATATACATAAAAATAGAATACATGTTGATGCACTAGGAGTCTAAAACATATACATGCAATTCAGTAATTCATACACACAAAAGGGTTATATATAAATGGAAAAAGGAAGATTCAGCATAACAGTGACACTGAGTGGAGTAGTTGAGCTTCGTTATAGAAGAGTTGTTGACATTTCTATAATCCTGCCGACCCATTTCGGGCTCATCTCTACCTTTCATAAGTAAGCCTATATAAGCCTTATATCAAGAGGAGTGAGACAAAAGGTACTATACAGTATACACCAGTGCTTGATCTAACACATCACTAGTAAATTTATATATATAGACAGAGATAGATATAGATAAATATAGAGAGGCAATCATCTTTTTATTATTATTATACATGCATCACCTAACTTTTGTTATGCAAAAACGAGTATCAAAGTACTGGCCGACATATCTATCAAGTGATCCAAATTGCTCCACAAAACAGATAATAGGTCGAATAAGTGATAAGACTAACACGATATTGATCCTCTCATATATATTCATAAGTACATCTACATCAAATAGACTTGTTTCTGTCAAAGCATGGGAATTTTCTCCCACTTATGATATCTCTTGATGTGGGCTTTGAGTTTCGGACTAAAAAGAAAAGTAACCCTCTTTATGTCTTTGTGGTCCATTTAAAGTTTTAAGTTGGACTACAAGCCAATGATATCTTTAATATTTTTATCTATTTATAGAATTCACTCCTATATATAAGACTATATATAGACAAACATCAAGAGATAGAAATATATATATATATATATATATNGAGCTTGAGGGATTGGTTTCACAACAAGATATTTAGAAGCTGTGGGAGTTGTTTAATTACCTCAAGGATTGCGCATGGTTTGAGGTACAATATCACCAAGTAAACCTTCTTCTGATGGATTAACAGACGACACTACACGTGCATCTTCAGTAGTAGATTGGGGTATTAATCTTTGTGAAGGAGTATTGTCTCTGTGAAGCTGATGAAGGAGTTCTTGATAATAATAAGGATTTGGCAATGGAGGTGGGAGATGATGATGAGATGTGAAGCTATGAGGGTCGTGAGCAGTGAGGATTCCGCCACGAGGGAATCCAATGGTTTGATGGCAATGTTGTCCTTCGTATGTTGTGATCACTATCGATGGATCTTCTGATGATCTTTCCACTCTCTTCTTCACCGTGCATCTACTGTTCGTGCATCTATAATAGCTCCTATATATTACATTGACAACAATAAAAGTTGTAACATCACTAGAGATTTGAATTAATATGTTACATGTAAATATGTTGTATAATTGAATATTCCCTGGTAAATAAAGCTCAGTAAGATAATGAATATATGCATAGGAGACCTTGGGAATGGGCTATTCTTGACAGCTTTCTGTCCATATTTACGCCATCGATATCCATCTTCAAGATTATCTACATCACTCTTGGTCATGAATGCGAATCTTGGTTGCCTGATTCGCTTTTGAGGCTTCTTCTTCTCCTTCTTTCTACCAAAAGAAGATCAAAAGGGTTAGTATATATATCACCCATACATCAACTGAACAACATCACAAAGTACAACAATCAGGCCGCAAAAATATTTCACTTAAAACATCGATGCTAATACTAATGTGTCGCACTAAAAAAAAAACACTGAAAAGAGCTTCGGTTAGTATACATGTCATTAACTTGGACATCTAATTAGAAGACGCTTCTTATGTTAAAACGTAGCCTCGTGTATATATATATATATATGTACCCCATTATCGTCATTAAAATCACCCATTCAACATTGCTATAGCAACAGTCATTCATCAATCGTGGACTCCGAAACCCTACACATCGATCAGCTTATGATAATTACAAATTACGAGACAATTTAGAATATTCAATCATGGATTCTTTTTTTTTAACTTTTGACATTAGAACAGTTTTGCTATATTATTACTAAAGATAACACTCATTAAAACGTGAGACACTTTTGACCTAACATTAGTTTAATAAAAGTAAAGGACGAGGAGAAAAAAGAAGATGTAGAGTGCACGCTAATATCACAGCCGCAATAGCGGCGCTGTGTTCATCATTATTCTTTCTCCTCTAAACTTTCACCGACGGATTCATCCAAATTACTAAACCCTCCCTCACACACAGAGACTGACTCGATCTTCCTAAAATCATTTGTACGGACGGATCTTTCGAAATGAGAAGAAAAAAACAACAAAAAAAATGAGAGAGTGAACAATAGATGAGAGTGGGTTTTTGTTCGCTTATAGCTTTGGCCCCAAGTTTAAAAACCCTCCCCACCACACCACCACCAAGATGATGTAAATTACGATCGGACCCCTGAAAAAAAAGGACACACGTGTTTCTCGTCTCATCGCTTATTTAGGGGGAAAATAACACTCACGGTGTCTCCGGCGTTTTCACGGCCGAGGCAGTCGAGTTCTCAGCCGGATCCTCGCTCGAGCTCGAGGTAGCGGAGGGGTTATTAGAGGTAGAAACCTCTGTAACAGCTACAGAAGCAGCGGCGGCTGATGAGGAACAGGAAGATGTGGAGTGTAGATTAGTGACGGGAGATCGGACTCCGGCGGTTGGAGTTAAATCGGAATCGAATCGGAGACTGTGATGATGATCGGAGGAAGCGTGGAGGTTCCAGCCAAGGTCAGAGAGGATATTGGAAGTGTCTCTGTCGAAGAAGTCAGAATCTTGAGCTGAGAGTTGACTGAGTTCTCTCCAGGCGGAGTCGTTGCTCAGATCGGGATTATCAGGATCGTTCATGATGTTCGGAAAGAGATAAGAGGTAGAGAGAGAAGAGAAGAGAAGGTAGAAGAAAGAGAGAGAGAAAGCTAGGGCTTGTTTGCGATTGGAAGAGAAGAAGAAAAGAGGAGTAAAAAAAAAACTTTGAAGAAAGCCCGTTAAAGTGCAGTGTCTCGTCAAAAGACCGATCAGAGATTTTTTATTTATTTTCTTATAGAATACGGAGTATGTAAATTTACAGCAACTAAGTAATAATAATTCATGAGAGAGAGAATGAAAATAAAAAAAGAAGAAGAAGAAGAGAGAACGTTGAAAAAAATGGAACGTCAACGTCAAGGGTCAAGTGAAACGAACGGAACGGGAGGCTGTTATTAGCGTGGGAAAATGGGGCCCACACCTACTTTTTAATTTCCCTCCTAGATGGACTCCTATTAAAAGAGTCGGATTTGCATTTACTCTTTTACTTCCCACTTTCTAAACTTTCTATCATTTTGCTATTTCAGTTATGTAACTTTTTTATTTCTTTTACTTTGTATATATAAATATATACATGCATTTCAAAGTTATATACGAACTATCACACCCTCCTGTTTTGGAATAAATAATTATTATATAATCACATGAGATTCATTCTTGTTTTTTTGTAAAAAGAAAGCTTTACCTTGCAAATATCACCGATTATCGGTCTTGATGGGACAAGCAAAAAAAGAAGCATAATTTGTTTTCTTTTGTTAAGAAAAAATAATTAAAATTTCATAAAGCGTGTATTTTTTTTTTAATTTTTGATAAAAGTGTGTATTATATTTTGAGTGAAGATCTAGATAGAAAGTAATTAAATGTTTGGTTCCTGCGTGGTGTCCGTGTTGGATATGACAAGAATCTAGCGAATGTAATCCACAATCAATTAACCGGCCACGTGGAATTCCTAAATCCTCATGATTATCTTATAACTTTATGTGTTCACTGTTATTCCTTATTTGTATTCCCATTATTGCAATCCTTCAAATAAACGTTTGCGTCGCACTCAATCGAAACATTTCTTCTAATAATCATGTAACCGTTCTCTGTGGACAAATTAAATAAGATCGAAGTTTAAAAACAGCAAGTCTGTAAAAATCAGCAATTTAATCGATTTTTGTAAAATAAATATATGGTTAAGAGCCATACGCATGCCACTATTATTGTTGAAAACTTGAAATCGTGTAACATAGACATGCTACTACGCTAACGACATAGATACAGCTGTAATATTACGTAGTGTGTTTGTGTCGATGATTAACATATAATTAACCTTGTCCGTATACATCTTTTTTTGTCAAATATGTGCATATAATCTTGATTTTGGTTATCATATATTATATATATAAATCTAAATAGAAATATTTTTCGTTTCTTTACCATTTTTGGGTTGGGTCTATCGCTCTCGGTGCTATAAGAAACGCTAACATCTACGTCGAGAATCATTTGTGCGTACACGCAAGAGTGACACCTACTTGTATTTTCACAGTTCATCTATAGTCTCGTAGGCCCTTTTTATTTACTGATTCGATATACATATCCTCGGTAATTGATAAAATAATAGATTATGAATAGAAGGTATCAATAATGGGTGCGTATCATGTTGGAAAAGAAATCAACAGTAGAGTTTTTATAGTTAATACACTAATATCCGCGCTTAAGTTTTTATATTACAATAGTTTAAAGATTAATATTATAAATTATAATCCAAATAACACTCATATTTTAATTATAATTTATTTGGTTATCGACTAATTTTCAAATATATATTTCTACATCATATCACATGTTTTTATATTATCAACTCTTTTTGTTTTCTCATCGCTATATATAACGGATTCTACTTCTCGCTATCGTTCTTTACTTGATCTGTTTCTAAAATAATAAAGTCGTTTAGTTACAACAAGTTGAACTGGTTAACAAATAAATAAGAATTATTTTGTATGTTTAGACTTAAACATTATTGTGGACTACGATTTGTCTACCATAATTTTATTTTTCTGAAATGTAATGGAGAGAATCCACATTTTTTACTTATATAATTCTGCATATATAAGATGATAGCAATTTTTATAAGTTATGTTAAAAGTAATTTCATAAGAGCCTAATACAAAGAAGCAAAACATGTAAGTTTTATTTGTATATATAGGGCCAAGTGCACAAATAGAATGATACAAAGCATTTTGTATCGCTCAAAGCAAACACAAGTACACAAATTCAACAACTTAAAACTGATGATAACAACTTAAAAGTTTTATCATGAACATATTTGAAAAGTCTGAAAGCAATTTAAAAAAAAAAAAAAAACATAGGAAATTTGTGTCTGAAATCAATGATGTTTGATAAAAGCCCAAAGAAGAAACATATTGTATCTTATGAAATGTGACATAATTTTTGTAACTAAACTAATACTATATGTTAAAATTAGAGGGAACCCCGAGAACATGTGAAACTTAAATACAAATATTTGATTTTTTTTGTTTGTAGTTACTGGAATACAAATATTTGCTTTTAAAATAATGAATCCTTTATGTTTGATTGTGCTTCCATTTAGGCGTTTGCGATTGTAATTAGAAAGCTAACTTTCTACGAATTATGTTCAAAATGGTCAAATAACATATAATAAACATGATTACCAAAAAAAAAAAAAAAAAAAATAAAAAAAAAAAAAAAAAAAACAAAAAAAAACACANAAACACACAGAGAACAATACAACTCTTAACCACTTCCATTTTCTGAATCAAAACTATGCGATATTATATATAATTAATCAGATTAGTCTGTGTCGACAAAAGTGGGGGCCATGGTGCGAGATCGAGTCATAAAGTGAAATAAGTCAAGTAGCATCAGTAGTCAGGAGCAATGAACCTTGAACTTCGATTTCGATCATACGATTTTCATGGAATATAATCAAGTTACAATCTCTATTAAACATATGATCATCAATAGTTTTAACATTACAGAAATCAAAATCCTTTTTATTAAAAAAATCATAATCATTCGTACAAGTATCAAATATGAAAGAGAGAGACTTGCGAAAAATGCCAAATCCATGAATCTACACGACCACGTTTGTTATCTGCTTGAAAATGACACTCACGTTCACGATTCAATCAACCAACGAACCAACCTCTCTAATATCAGAAAACAATTAAAATGCCATTTAAGGTTATTTCTCTAGTATACTAGATACAATATCTTTACAAAGTCGAAAAAAATTCTTAAACATATGCTATAACAGTTTATTTAATTATATTTATTCACATTCATCTATTTTTAATCAAACTAAAAAAAATTATATATACTTAGTTAAAATCATGGGCCGAATCCTTACATATTACAAATGGGCCGTTTTTTTCCGATTTCGCTTTTTCTTTTTTGCCCTTTTCGTTTAGTCAGAGGATAATTTCAGGAGATATAGTTGAAATGTCGCTTTTTGGTTCAATTTGATCGCTGTTTCTGTCCTCATTTATTCAAAATCGTTTCTTTGCTATTAAAACTCTTTGATTTTAAACTGTGCGGGAGATTTCCGTTGACTCTTGAATAGCTCATTGTTACCATTAAGTGATATACATGTATGTGTTGATGTAATTTAACAAACAAGTGTTTAGGCAAAACAGTGCTCTCTAATTAAAGCGAAGGAAGAGATTTCAGTTTGACACAACACTGAAGATAACTTGAGGGGTACGAAACAAACCAGTATAAGCTACGACTCAGGTTCTTGCATCTTTCTTGACTTTTGGATATGATTTACACTTTTTTGTTCTGAAACAAACAGAAAAGTAAACATTTATGGTTCGGAATGTACAAGGTCACGGAATGACATTTATGGATATAGAAAATGTACCTATACCGATTTAAAGACCCATCTTAACATTTCCCGAATTTTACCCTCTTATTTTTTACCTAGAATTTTACCATAATCATACATATCCTCTGATGCAGCATTAAACACTCTCAGTTCGCAATTCACCAATATCTTCTCCTCTCTCTCTCTCTCTCAACTTTTTTTCTCCAAGAATCTCTCTGTTTCTCTTGTGTTTTCTCTCTCTCTCTCTCGCTCACCCTCGGCAACAATGCCGACTAACAAGAACCATCGGATCAATATCATCGGATTGCTCGTCGTCTTCTTCCTTGTTACGATCGCGACAGCAGCAGGAAACTGGACTAACCAAACCCGCCGAGCCAGCCCGAGGGTTCAACACGCGTACTACTCTTATCCTCACCGTTCATGCGAATCTTTTTCTCGTCCATACGCACGCTCTATGTGCATTGAGCTCGAAAGAATCCACCGAAGCAGTCGACAACCACTTTTCTCTCCTCCGCCTCCTCCGCCGGAGATTGACCAAATGTACGGCGTCGACAAAAGACTCGTCCCTTCCGGTCCAAACCCGCTTCACAACTGAAACCCTTTTCTTGTTACGCAATTTTCTTTTGTATAGAGAGGTAACGAGAGACTTCTTCTCAGTTTTCTTGGAAATCTTTCTTTTCTTTTACTCACTTTCTTGAAGTATGTTTTGTATTGCGCACAAGAGCAAAAGTATATTGCCATTTCCATGCTTGTTTTTGGGCTTTCGGAAATAGTTTATTTGCCAAGGATCTTGCTCTTTTACTTTTTTCTTTTTTTTTTCTATCTTCTACTGCATCGAAAATCTTATTTCAAAATAGAAAGGGGTAAAAAAAGAAAATGTTTCTTTCAATACATTGGGCTATTGGAGTGACTTAGACAGGAAGTTGAGGATCAAGAGAAACACATGAGTTCCATAAATTTGGGAGCTGAATCTCTCTCTCTATATACTCTCTCGATGGGCTTTAAATATTTATGGGTCTTCTCAGTTGGATGTTGGACCGTGATGGAATTTTGATGGCTGAATAACAAACAATATGTACCGTATGTAGATGCAAAGCAAAAAGATCCAAAAGCATAGAAGATGTCAAGATGCTATAAAAGACTTAAAAAACAAAGAGTCAAAGACATTGATGGAAGAGCATGCGAGAGTCTCTTTGAGGAAGAGAGAGAGTATCATCACTTGACTCCCATGGACGGTGATATTCAGAGTGACGTTGTTTTGCTGAACGGAAAGGCCCCTTGAGCTTAACGGAGCCTGAGGATGAAGCCTAATTAAGTTGGTTGACTCGTCCAGGTCGATTAATGTTAAGCAAGATTCTATCGTTTTTGTCTCTCTTAAAGACTTCAACGCTCCGGCTTGCGCTTAAATGAAGCTGTATGTTATGGTGTTTTCGTAATTAAGACAAATTAAAATCTTAAATGTTTGTTTAGAAAAAAAAATCCCATTAAAGAAGCATGAATTGCTTAACAAATCTCACATAATTTATAATTTTTTTTTTTTCAAAAGCAGAGAAAAGGGTTAACATAAGAGCGAACTTCTCTTCTGGGACAAGGAATCTATTAATGTGAGGTAATCTCTTTGAATTTGACTTCCTAAAAAAGGAATGTTTTTAGAAACCCTATGTTAGACCTTATCTTATGGCTTGCATCAAGGGAAAGGTATTGCTTAAGCAGTCTTTAACAAACTACACCATTCCTTGCATGCGCCAAACTGCAATATTAATCTATCTATATATGCATCTCTTCCGTAGCTTTCAATGGCAGTGCTCTGATTTAGACAACTTCTCAAGGTAAAAGTTTCTACTCCATATATGTTATTAGTTCATGGAACTGTCTTAAAATTCCAATATTCGATTCCTTACAAACTCCTGTGTTATGAATGAAACCAGGGAGCAACAAACAAAACCTATTTGATATGGGACCTGCGGTGGAACAATGGAAGGAAAAAGAAATGGGCAAAACGAGATTGAAGTGTGTATTAATGTCTTATTCCTCCATCGTCATGTTTTAATGTTGGTTCATCGAATTAATGGGTTCACGATTTGCAGGTACGACAAGCTCAATGAGAAGATTCTGTCATGGGAAGATAAGAAGAGGAAAAAGGCAAAGAGAAAGCTTCATAGAACAGAGGTATGCCTCTTCTTCTTCTTTTTTAAACTCTTTCCACTGATCCGAAAACTGATTCTTGCATTACCATATTGAAACAATCGAATGTGATGAATGTGCAGAGAGGTGTGGAGAGGACAAAGTTGAAGGCGATGCAGAGATTTAGGGACAAAAATGAACGAATCGAGATCATCGTTGCGAGTGCAAGAGCACATGCATATGAGAGTCGAGTGAAAGAAGAGTTGAAAGTTAAGGAGAAAGCAAACCTCATGAGAACAACTGGACGGAGTCCATCTACATGCCTCTAAATCCTGCAACTTGCAGGAAATGTACAGCAAAACATTCATTATGTATAATAAAAGTTGTTTTTATCTGAAAAGAGTATTAGAGAGAACACACATGATCCATTATATGCCACAACTCTGCAAACCAAAACTTCAGAAAGTTTCCACAACAGTACTAGAACCAAGAGTTCAAAATCACAAATACATTGCTCAAAGCTTTGCAATAACTAATATATAAAGAAAAAAGGCGCAAAACCACCACAACTCACCAAAGCAATCAGAGACTCCAAGAACTCAAAAAAGGGTTGCATTGTAGATCACACACCACATCAGTCTCATGACGTTATTTCATTCACCAGCCTTTCCAGAATAGGGTACGCAAAATACAGCACCATACCAGATGGAATCGCGAGAAGAACCGTGAGGAGGAAGTAAAGTGCAAGAATGACGAGGCTACCGGGAATAGCAAAGAATAAAATCAGAAGGAAAACTATCACCAGCGGAAACTTGGAGGTGAAGGAGATGAAGAAATCCAGAGACTTGTGGAAAGAGAAGTGTTGTCTACTTGGCTGGCTGCTACTACTATGTTCATCCCGATGCGGAGACTGGCTACGCCTCACAGTCAGATTGCTGCTGCTGCTGCTGCAGTGGTTCCCAAGAGACATGCCGCACCTAGGAGTCAAAACCGGTTGCTGGTTATCGCTAACCAAGGAACCATGGCTCGTCCTGTCACCATTCAGAGACTCAACCATCCATAAAAGGAAGAAGTTTTTCCGAGGGAACTTCAGAACGCCCTTGTAGACGATCCTGAACGAGAGCAACTGGCACCAAGGGCAAGAGACGAAGAACGGGATCTTGACATCTTGGCTCGAGAGTCTCAAGACAGCGGACTGGAGCCCAAACACACAGTTCTGGCAGAGCGTATGACCGCACCACAACACATAAGGAACATTCTCGACGATGTTGAAAGACTCCCAACATATGGGGCATTCTAGCCCTTCTTCATCATCCCTGCTAACGTTTGAAACCTCGTCGTCTGAGCAATGAGAAGAGCCTTCTTGAGGTTGATCTTTAACGGACTTCTTCAGCCCCATACTCCCAATGACATTCGACGCAAAGCCCCACATTTTGATCAAACTTTGAAACTTCAGAATGATCACCAAAGTTTTACAAACCTGAGCCAATGTTCCACCGATATTACCCAGCGACCTTCCCAGATTGAAAAGACCTTCTTTGATCAACAGACATCATTTCACGAACCTGGAGGAAAGTGAATTGAATTTTAGCAATCAGTATACATGAAAAAAGTTCCCAAAAGGCCACTTTTTTTTTTTTTTTTTTTTATCAAAANATATACAAATCAAAGTTATGGGGACATGAACATGAAACAACAGATGAGAAGAATGGCGAACACAAAACAAATTTTTTTTGAAAAACCGTCGAAAGCTCAATGTACGAGACAGGGTGATTCGCTTTTCAAAATCAAAAACAAAGGTTTATTCATCCGAATTTATATAACTTTCGGTATTCTCATATAATTCGCATTTAGATGCAGAAGACGCAATGGATCATAAGAGCAATCAAGGTCTCAGAAGCTGATAATTAATTCCGTAACGGATGAGAAATTGCGATTGAAATTGACTTACCGTTAGATACGCTGATTCATCCGAGCGGAGATCGAGAGGAAGAGGAAGAGGAGGAGAAGAAGAAGAAAGCCTCTCTCTCTCTCTCTCGTTGATCCGCCGGTGATGCTTTTTCAATTTTTAAAGTTTTAATGGCAAAACGAAAAAAAGAAGACACCAGAGCAAAGGAATAAACGGCGTCGTTTAGTTGGTAGATAAATTAAACCAGCGCGAATCGTGTATTGACGAATGTGCACGTGGCAAGGTTCGTAAATAACATGTTTTTTAAACCCAACCAATAAAAACCCAGCCCAAATCAGATCATTGTTTTATAAATTCATCGGTGGATTTTTGCTGCTCGCAGGAAAATAAATCGGCGCTTTTTTCACCTTCACCATGGCTTTAGCTAGCAAGGAATCGGCCACCAAAGTTATTAATTTATTTGGTTTGTTTTGTGTGGCTCTGGGCTCATGCATATATAATGTTTTATTATGCTTGGCTGAAGAGGTTGTTGCTCATAACTT